>PVIW01003320.1:0-173205 GCA_004026585.1 Noctilio leporinus
TATTTGTCCTTCACTGACTGGCTTATTTCACTAAGCATAATATTCTCCAGTTCCATCCATGTTGTTGCAAAGGGTACAAGTTCCTTCTTTCTTTCTGCTACATAGAATTCCATTGTGTAAATGTACCAAAGTTTTTTGATCCAATCATCCACTGATGGGCACTTAGGCTGTTTCCAGCACTTGGCTATTGTAAATAGTGACGCTACGAACATAGGTGTGCATAGGTTCTTATGAATTGATGTTTCAGGATTCTTTGGGTATAGTCCAAGTAGTGGAATTGCTGGATCAAAAGGCAGTTCCATTTTTAGTTTTTTAAGGAAACCCCATACTGTTTTCCACAGTGGCTGCACCAGCCTGCATTCCCACCAACAGTGTATGAGGGTTCCCTAGTTTTTATTTCCTTATTTGTGCTTGTCTATTTTACAAATTTATCATTTAGTATGCTTATAAGCAGAAAAAATAAAAATAAAAAACTTCTCTAATCCAAGGAAACCACCCTGACCCAGAACATAGCAGAAAGGAAGACTCCCTCCCCAGTTTCCAGCTGCTGCTAGGGCAGCACTATAAATAGATGGCAGTCACACCAGCTTCCATCCTGACTTGGTGCTGCTGCTGAGAGAGACAGGTTCTGACAGCAAAAGAAATAATTTGCATTTACTAAGTGTGCCTAGATGCCAGACTTTGGTTAGATGTTTTATCCCTATTTAATTTTCACACCACTATTATAAGATCCATGTTAGGTAATTTGTCAAGGTTCCCCAATAGGTAAGCAACAGACCCAACTCCTGAGCCAGGTGGCTGGGACTGTGACATTTCATGTTGTCTCCAGGCTGCAACAGTGATTCCTCCTGCGCTGCACCTGCATGCCAGGGACATATCATATGGGAGAGGGTTAATCTTTATGGCAAAACACAGGAGAAAATTGGGATTTATTATATTAAAGACATACATATTGACTGATATAGTCCCCTCCTCATATTTAATCTACTGGTTACCCTGTGGCACACCAGAAAGTGAAAGCAGAGGGATGGGGTAGCAAGGAGAAAGCAGCATCCTGATTTATTTGCATGATGTCTCAATATCTGAGCAGTCTGACTAGATTATCAGTGGTGTGAGGGTGCAGGGAGGCAAGCAAAATTACCTAGAATGCTCTTTTTTTCTTTTATGTTTCATTATTAAAATTTTTCAAACATATACAAAGAAGAGCAAATGAAATGAAGAAATCTCATGTCCCATCATCTACTTCAGAAACTATCCAGTCATACCAATCTGGTTTTGTCCATACCTGCACCCACTCCCTGTCCTTCCCTTCATACTTGTTTGAGGCAAATGGAATGTTCTTTCAAGTTGTAAGATCCTGCTCTGATAACAACCATAGATTCTAATCAACACAATGGCAAAATACACATCTTTGGAACTGCCGTCTGCTGGTGCTATATGCCTATCCAAGTTTGTGTTTGATACTTTCTTCTTGAAAACAGGCATGCCTCATATGTGTGAGCTGTGATAAGTCAGGAGAAATCCCTTCAGACATTGCTCCTTATATCCTTGACTTTTCTTCAAGAGGCCTTTCTTGATAATTTGTGAAATCTGTGAGTTGGGAGTCATATAGAACATGATAAGTATGAATTATGAAAGAAGTCAGGTTAGTGAGGGAAAATGGAACCTATTAATTTATTAATTATGTCTTTATTTATTCACATATCCATTCATACCAGCATGCATAGACTGTGCACACGTAGCAATCTCACTCCATTCCTGATGCCCTTTCTTCTCCTGTCTTAGCCTAACTTTGGCTCTTCCCTGCCTTTTCCTTAAACCCAAAGGAACAGTCCTTATTTATCCAGTGGCCTGGGAAGAGGAGGAGCTTCTGTAGTTGTGGGTGTGCAAAGATCTGTTTTTTAGAGGAAGATTTCAGTACCTCATCCAAAAAGTAACACCTCCTTCCATTCTCAGTTCAGATTCCTTCCTTCTATGAAATCTCCCTGATTTAATGGGAGACTGGTGCTCCTCTTCTGCCCTTTGTACTTTTCTCAGAGGTTGATTAAGCTTCAGGGCCGGTTAATGCACAGTCCCTTCTAAGGCCTGTACCTAATTTTGTTATTTTATATTCTCTTCCTTAAAGAGTCTTCACCCTCTCAACAACTGTATAAGACTTATGTTTCAAAAAATATATCCATCTTTCATCTATCTCCAAAATAGTAATGATCATATTTTCCTTGGATTATTTATTCACATATTTTGGATTCCTAGCCCAGCACAATACCTGTCATATAGTAGTTGCTCAATAAATACAAGTTTAAGTGTACAGGAACTTTGTCTTCAGGTCCTTCCTCACTGTGAAACAGGACAGTAGGAAGCTAGAAAATTCCTGGGCAAGTGGAATGGAGAAACTGAGACAAAATTAAACAAGGTCAAATGGTTTGAGTAATTTACAGCCAGCTGGTCAATTGAAAGACCTTATCTGCCCTAACCGAGGACACTTCAGAGTAAATGGTTTATACCTTTCCTCCCTAACCAGGGATACATAGCTTAATAAGCCATAGACCACAGGTGTCAGGGAAGAGAGGCATGCTACTGCAAAGGGAGAAATAACACCAGAAAAATCAAGCTGCATCCATCAAGGGATCCATAGAGCTGCAGGGCTCCCTTTCGGCTCCCCTTCTCCTTATTCCCAAGAAAGAGGGCACATCTGTGCTCTCTCTAGGAATTTCCCCTCCCAAATTTCCACATTTCTCCTATATAAACTTGCTTCTGAAAACTCAATGGGAAGGCAAATGTTAGGGTTTTTACCTGCCACCTTCTCAGATTGCTGGCCTCTGATATTAATAAAAATGCAATTATAATCCAATCCCTGCCTTTTGGCTAAGCTATGACAGGCAGCCTGAGCTCCAGACTCAGTTGCCCTCGAGTTTCAACTGGGCACTTATTATTAGTAGTATTTAGAATTAAAGTGAGACTGTCATGTCTACCAAATAGAATTTGATTTGGTTTTCTATGGAGAGGGGCTTCGTAGGACGTTATGGCCTTCCTTTGTGCTTCCCATCTCAATATTCATTTCATTTCCTTTGCTCACGCCACAGGAAGCTGTCCGCCTCTCCGGGATAAACCGATTGACCCGCAAACACCTAAAATTGACAAGGATCAGCCTCTAGTTAGGGTCAACCCTCGAAGGCAAATTTAAAAAAATTAAAGATAACATTTTAAGTAAAGCAATACATGTTTGTTTTTTTTTTTACATAAAATTAGAATAACTTGGTATACGTCCTTTATTTCTCTATATGTATTTATATCTGTTCCTAAAAAAGGAATCATACTGCATATATTGTGAACACCTTTCAGTATGTAACATTTAAATAATGAAACAATATTTAAAAGCTTATTATAAAATTGATTTATATTCTCTGATAAAAAAGTGCTGAGTACCTTGTTCTAGTCCACAAAGTGCTGGTATTTGTATGTAGGTAATATAAACAATATAAACATGTAATGTGTTACCTAGATGTAACATATGCATAGGTATACGTACAAGGATGAAGCATATATGTATATATGTATCTAGATGTAATATAAACTATACAATTAAAAAAAAAAACCGCAAGTGTAGGCCGACTTATTTATAAGGAGGTGACGCCACTTCTTTGCACAATTCTATAGGGCACCATTCATTTAGATTCTCATGGTCAATGCAGTCTATGAGAGTGAACACTTAATGAAAAAGTTCAAGATGGGCTTGTCGGGCCTTCTGGCTGGATAAATTTTATTAAGTAGGAGTTTTGAAATTGAGAAAGGTTCAGTTAGGATTGATCCGGAAGAGACAAACTTTGTCAACAGCTACGGGAAAAAAACGATTCTACTAAGTTTGCCAAGTACAAGACACCGTAGAAATTCCGCGATGGAAGAGTCGCGACGCTAGCTGGGAGTTGTAGTGCAGCTGTCGCTTTCCGTACGGTGGTCTGGGTCCCGCGAGACTTCATTTCCCGGCAAGCTGCGCAGGGAGGCTGCTGGCGGGAGTGGATCTGCTGCGCTGGCTCCAGGAGAGTGAGCCAGTGAGCCAGTGAGGCTGTGAGCCTCGGTTCCAGTCGTCGCGATGGCTTCGTTCGTGACAGAAGTTCTAGCACACTCCGGGAGTCTGGAGAAGGAGGATCTAGGAACTCGGATCAGCCACCTGACCCGGCGGGTGGAGGAGATCAAGGTGCAAGGCGGGGCAGCTGTTGGCTGACTAACGAGGGACACGGGATTCTTTTGTGCCGGGACCAAGGCGGGAGGGCGCAAAGAACTTATCGAGAGGGTCCACGCTGAGTCAGGTGTGGGCTGGGCGGGAAGAATTAAAGAATGGGAAAGCTGGAAGTCTTTGTGGGTTGAGGAGGCAGCTTCGAGGGGAGCCCAGGCAAGGGTAGGGGACCGAGGAGGCCTGGGACTGAAAGAGGCCGTGGCTAGGGGAATGTTGGGGAGACCTGGCGTAGGGGAAGAGAGAGACTAAGAGCCGGAGAGTTGGGATTGGAAAATGTCCAGGGAGGGAGCACTTGAGAGGACTCCCCCCATCCGTGAGGGCTTATTTCCTTCGCCCACTCCCCTCGTACAATTTGTGGATGAACAGAATATCTTGGGGAGGATTGTACCATTCTCCTCCCCGAAACTTTTCTTGTTGAAACCCATTAGTGTGTTTATTCAACTCCTCTGCATACCCCAGGCCCTGGAGGCTGTGCTGAATGTTGAAAACATGCGAATGACATTTCTGTCGGCCTTGTCATGAAACTGATACCGTAACAAAAGGCACGTAGCCACACACAGTTCCACCTTGTACTGCCTTTATTACCTAGCCAGTATTTGCCCACGTCTTTGTTACTTTCATTTAAAATTAGGCCTACGGCAGACATCGGAATTTAAGGGAGCAAGTTTGACATTGTACCATAAAGGCACAAAAATGGTTTTATTTTACGAAAATACTTTTTGACATTTTAAGTATTCCTGTCAGGCATGTCTTCTTTAATATGGCATTAGAACTTTTCACCACTTTTATATGATGGAGTGAGGACCAATTCGTTCGTTATTAATCTACTTTAGCATGGACCTGACTTACCCTTTCTTTCATGGTTTCTTTTCCCAACTTGAATCTTCAGCCGGTCGACAATTACTTTCTGTAGTCCAAGTAGGCTTACTTTTTTACCCCCTGTTTTCAGATTTTGCTTATATTGCCATTTCTCCCTATTTTACCTGTAGTATTTTTACCCACTTTTCAAGTTCTATCTCAAATGTTTCCTGCATGAAAAAGTCTTCATTTTCCCTCAGGCAGAGGTGATCTTAGTTTTCCTGGAGGACATTAATTCTGTTGCTCTATTACATTTCTGTATTCTAGTTATTTATGTGTATACATACTATATTCGGTACCTAAAAGAAGGTTATTCATGGGAAAGTGTAATTTATATCTTCCAAAGCATTGACTAATTCAGTATGCAATAACTTATTTATGAAATTATTTTTAATTAAAAGAGATGATGAAACTAATCAACTTAGGGTTATAAAATTAGGCCTTAAATTTTATAAGGCAGAAGACCAAAATTCATAAGTTGAATGAGGCATACAGATTATGGATTTAATTTGCCCGTTTGCTTTCTTTTATATGCCTTCTATTGATGGCTATAACCTGAGCTGATAATACTTCAACCTGAGAACTTCTGGCCCTGCCTCTCTCTTTTCCAGCATTTGTATAAGTCTTGGGCACTGTTGGAATTTGTTGATCATTGTCTTTTTGGACCAACCTAATAATTTTCTGGGACCTCTAACAGTAGGAGAAATATGGTTCTCAAAGAAACCCATTGCATGGAGGGAAAATGAATGGGTGTGATAACTGGCAAGAAGACTCCAACATGGAAGATGCATATTTTTAACAGAGTTCCCTACTCATCTCATTGATATTCGTCTGTCTTATAGGGTGAGGTGTGCAGTATGATCAGCAAGAAGTACAGTGAATTCCTGCCTAGCATGCAAAGTGCACAGGACCTGGTTGCCCATGTGGATAAGCTATCTGAAGATATTGACCAGTTGAAATCCAGGATAGAAAGTGAGGTAAGAACAGGTTGTTATAATGAGCAGGTTTGCAGAGAGAAAGTTCAGCTCCCTAATTCCTAAGACAATTCTTTTCTGTGCAACTTTTCAAGACCTCGTTTTTTTTTCAATTGGTAAATGAAGTCGAATTAGATGATTTTAGGATGACTTTCAACTCTAAAATAGGAATCTTTTCCAAAAATATAATTTAAGATTTTTTCTTTTTTATGATAACATTTCTTTTTTAGCTATAATAATAATGTCTTGTATTTGACTAGGACGTTATAAATTAAAAACTAATCTCACAATTTTATTGTCTTCATGAATAAAAGAAAAGTAGATGAAACTTAGAACTGGATCATTGGACTTCTTGTCTTGTCACCTCTTAGTTTAAAATATTTGAATCTCCTGATGGTCAGCGTTCGCTTTTATCTGCAGTTGGCCTTAACACATTCCCACCTCAGCACAATCTTTGTCTTTTGGCCTTCTTCTAGAAAATTGGCTTGGTTTGCCAATCACAGACACTCTACTTCCTGTATAAAGCTACTTTCTGTGGACACACAGAGTCCTTGCCCATCTTGTACTGTGTCACTTTGGGACTAGTGCTTGCTAAGTTCTTTCAAAAATCTGGCAGGTTGTAAGAACGTTTACTATGTTTGCCAGAGTTCTATCTTCACAATAAGAAATAAACCAGTCTGGAAATAAATGTCTGCTTTATAATTTTAAAAACATTTTTCACTTATATTACCTCACCAAGATTTACCCTTGTAGTTTTCTTTTAAGAAAAACAGGCAGTTGAAAGAAAGCAAGCCAATACTAAAGAGATAACTCTTTATTTTTTTAAGACTTAATTTATTCATTTTTTAGAGAGAAGAGAAGGTAGGGAGAAAGAGAAGGTGAGAAACATCAATGTATGGTTGCCTCTGGGCCACAACCCAGGCATGTACCCCGACTGGGAATCAAACCACACATGACTCCTTGGTTCACAGGCCAAGTGCTCAATACACTGAACTACACCAGCCAAGGCTACACACAGTCTAATCTTAGGTATTTTCTACATCTGTTTCTGTTATCACTCAGGGCTCATTGACCTCCAAAATCAGGATGTTGGGTAACCTAAAGGTCCTTAAGAAAAGATACCAACTCTTCTCTTTTTGATAGTCATTAAAGGAGAGTGAACAGATAGATATGTTTTCAAAAATTTTCTATAAAACTTGAATCACTAGTGGAGAAACCACTAACTTACCTAGAAAAATCTATTTAATAATCAGTTTACCACCCATTCGGATTAGATGTTTTCATAAAAATAAATCTGTTACTCTACAACCTCAGTACAGTTCAAGTAATATTTTCAGTGTGTGTTTGATGAACAAATCAATAGTGCAATCTGAGACTATACTTTTAGAAATGAAGTTTCTGCAACAAGAGATTAATGGTCTCTGTACCCTTTGCAGGCCAGATTATGGCTGGTGATTTACTCAGTCCTGGTTGTTGTATTTTTGAAAGGCTACTGGTTTGGATGAGAAGATCCAGGCCCAAATATCACACCATCTGAAGAATAGTGAAAGAAGCTGTATTTAGCCTTAGTAAGAAACACTTTCAAGATTTGAAACCCTATTGCATGGGAGAGAGATACAAATTTATGGGTAGAGAAGAATTGGTTGGATATTATAAAGGGGTTTATTCAGTCATTTGATACACTTTTTGAACATCTACAACGTGCCAGACAGTGATAGTCACAGACTTGCAAGGTCTGTCCCTAAAGTAGGGAGCCAGAGTCAATGTAATTATAATAATTTTCATGGCCAATACTTTTAGGACAGACCATGTAGACAGTTTTTTATTTTAAAATGTGAATCATGTGCCTTCTGTAGATGAGTAAAATAGTGTGATAACATACTAAATATGAATAATCCAGTTAGAGAGGAGATGTAGCTAAGAATGGCTTTCTCTAGGAGACATTGTCTGAACCAAAACCTAAAGTGATGAATAATTAGGCAAAAGAGACAGGAGGAGTATTTTGGTTAGGCAGAGGGGACAGCATTGCAGAGGCCTGGAAATAAAGGAGAGCTGTCACTTTCAGAGAGCTGCAAGTATTCCCTATGACTGTTCAGAGAGTATGGTGGGAAGGAACATTAGATAAGATTAGATAGGCAAGTAAGGACCTTGTGTATCAGTTTAAGTAGTGTGGATATTGTCTTGATGGGACTATGGAAGCAGTGGTGGATTTTAAGCAAGGGAGTGACATCAGATTTGAATTTTAGGAATCCCATTTTGCTTGCAGTTTAAAGAAAGGACAGGAGGGAAATGAAAGTGGGAAATGAGAGGGCAGTTAAAACATTAAGGGACAGTTAAAATAATCAGGCAATACTAGATGGTGACCTGCCCTAAAGTCAGTGGCACTGGGGATGGAGAAAAGTGGACGAATCCTAGTGACATGAAAGAGATATGTTGAGACTTATTGATATGAGGAGTGAAAGATGGAGGAATCAAGGATAACTAGGGAACTTAGTCATTGATGTACCATTCATTGAAATAGAGAATCTAGAGAAGGAGTATCTTTTTGCAGGAGAAATGAATTTAAATATGGGTTATCTAAGGGATCTGCAAGTAAAACTGCATAGTTGGATTGTATCAAGATGAAGTGTAGACTGTTGTAAAGAGAGGAAGAGAGATTGAGAGTAAACAAAACTTGAAATGTGATAGCTCAAACAGGATAAAATTTTTTTTTAAAGATTTTATTTTAAGAGAGAGGGGAAAGGAGGGAGAAAAAGGGAAACATCAATATGAGAGAGAAGCATTGATCTTTCCCATGCCCCTAATTGGGGACCTGGCCCACAACCCAGGCATGTGCCCTCACCAGGAATCAAACCTGTGACCTTTTGGTTCTAGGGATGGTGCTCAACCCTCTGAGCCCCACCAGTCAAGGCAGGTAAATTTTAACAACTGTGAAGGGGATCTGATGTTTTAACCTATTTGCAAGTAAGCAAGTTAGCCTGCCATTGTTTCATGGATACCGTTAGAAGCCATGAGACTCCTTGGGTGTAAGATGGACAGTTTATTCACAGCAGTAGCTATGAATAGAAATTTAAGCCACGGGAATGGATGAGGTTGCCTAGAAAGAATATGTGGAGTGGTATTTCTCAACATAGGCACTGTTGATATTTGGGGCTGGATAATTCTTTGTTGTGGAACCTATCCTGTTCATTGTAAGATGTTTAGCAGTATCCCTGATCTCTACTCACTAGGTGCCAGAACTCCTTCAGGTTTAATAAGCCAAATGTCTCCAGACATTGCCAAATACCCTTTGAATGGAGATAGGGCAAGAAAAGGTTATTTTTTGAGAACCACCGATTCAGAGTAAGAAGGCCAGTAAGAAAGGAATATCAATATGTATGAAGTGGCCAGAGGGGAAATGAAGCTTCCAAAAGAAAGTGAGAAGGAGCAGCTAAAAGAAAGGAGGAAAATCAGTAGAGGATGATGTTATAGACCAAGGGAGTGAAAGTAACAGTGTATTGATAAATAGTTAAAAATGATGACATATGCTTTGAATTTGGCGCCAACTCTTTTGAAATAGTTTTGGTGTAATAGTAGGGATAGAAACCAGATCACTGTGAGTGATATAGTGAACAAGAGGTGAGAAAGTCAAAACAGTGAATATGGATCACCTTGCAATAAATTTGTGACTGGAAGGAAACAGGTACAGGTACTAAGCAATAGGGTGGTTTCTGAGGTGGGGGAAATTTTTTCTTAAAGATGGGGAAATTTTAACATTTATATCTGATGGGAGGAGCCATGCTTTAGTAGGTATTTAATCAATATGTATATTTCATGAATGAAAGGTGAAATAAAGAGAGGTAAAGATACGGAGAAGAAAGGAAATAGTCAATATTGCAAAGTCCTTGAAAAGGTGAAGCAGAATGGAAGGTGGGTTCTGACTCATCATAAGAAAAAATCTTCCTGATAGAGCTATCTTACTGTAGAATGAGTTGGCAGCAGGGGTACCCTTCTAGTACAGGAGGATGAGCTCTCTGATGATAGATAACGGCTTAAACTAAGAATAGATGGTGACACAAGGATATTATGTTGATGGGGATGGGCATTCTTGCATAGGATAAGGGTTTAGACTGAGAAGATCACGTAAGATCTCTTCCTACTACATCGCAATCAACCAGCATTTAAATTTCAACATGAGTTATATTCACCTAATAAAGCTTATTGGTTCGCAATGCATGTTTTATTTCCTAAATATATTATAGCTCAAAAGAATACTTATCTTTGATGTATGTATTAGGTCCGCCGGGATCTTCATGTATCAACTGCTGAATTTACAGATTTGAAGCAACAGTTGGAAAGAGACTCAGTAGTCCTAAGTCTGCTTAAACAGCTACAAGAGGTTAGTAACTTCAAATCAAACTTTAGTGTTTTGGTGGTAAGAAAGGTGTTTTTTTTTTTTTTTTCCCTTTGGTTCTCATTGGTCTCATTATTAAATGTGTGTCGCCTGACTACATGGTATTTACATAATTTAAAAACAAGCAGACAGACTTGAAATAATAGGATGTGTAAAATAAAATACCTAATAACTATACTTATCTTTTCAGTTTTCGACAGCTATTGAAGACTATAATTGTGCATTAGCAGAGAAAAAGTATGTCACTGCTGCTCAGCATCTAGAAGAGGTATTAAATCCTTTCTTCAAAGCGTGAACAATTAGTACTATTCTTGTTTTTAGTAAATTTTGTGTTCCATATATTTCCGTCATAGAAATATATTCTAATTGCTGTGAATCCAGATGAAATGTTTAACATTGATTCCATTTCCCTACCAGGCACAGAAATGCTTGAAGTTATTAAAATCCAGAAAATGCTTTGACTTAAAAATTTTGAAATCTCTCAGCATGGAGCTAACAATACAGAAACAGAACATACTTTATCACCTTGGTGAAGAGTGGCAGAAGCTGCTAGTATGGAAGTTCCCACCATCAAAAGGTGCTGCTGACCTCAGGTGGACTGCTTTGCTTAATCTGCCTGAACCAATTTGGCCTCTGAATATAGTCTAAATATTTTGTATTGGTAGATGAGAAGGTTTCATTTATTAATCTTGCAAGCCTATATTGAGTTCTAATATTAGGCAAAATGCTGTTAGGACCAACTCATCTGGGTCTCTGAAGTGTCCTCACTTTCCTTCTCTTACATCTCCTTTCTGTTCCTCTCAGTAGGAAGGAGCAGAGAAGAGGGAAGGTTATTGGGTGGGTGGGGTCCATGTGGTGAAGGATATGATAGGGGAGTTGGTAGCAATTTAAGCCCACACAAAGTTTCCACAGCATAGGACAGTGATCCCATTCTCAACAGCCCTAATCCCAACTGTTATTCTTGGCTAGAAAGCTTCAAGAATCTGTTCAACTATTCTCTCTTGCTGAGGAAGTAAAACAGGTGATCAATGAGACCAGGGTTTGGCTCAGTTTTTCTCAGTCCTTGGGATAAAATGGTGACAAAATATGAGATGAGGGTGTTTTGCAGGATGAAAGAATAGAATAACTCTGGCCCTGGCTCTTATTTATACTACTTGGCTTTCACTCTCTATGCCACCTGTGGGTGTGGGCCTCCTGTGATGTCTTGTTTACACAAAGTGAAACCCCTGAGAACATATGTAAAGGATGTGCCATTAAGTCTGTATATATACGTATTTTGCAACACTGAATCTTGAAATTTAGTCTTTCAGGGGAAATCTTACAGTCTCTCCTTGTTCCCTTTTCAATATCCACTTTGGCTTCCAAATATAATATACATGTACGTGTGTTCACAAACACATATGTGTTTAGATATTTTAAAAGAAATAATTGGAAAATTTTAGATTCTACTTCCAAGCATACTGTAAAATTACAAGATGGCAGATGTATTCTTTGTTGTAACACACCCTTCCTGTTAAACTTGTTTGGCAGGCTACTCTCTGTACTTGGTAAGCAAGAACAGCAAAGAAGAGGTCGTAAGTGAAACTAGGGTCTTTCATTTCTTGTCTTCATTCACTGTTTCAGTACATGTTTAATACGCATTGTAGGCACGTCATCTTTTGCACTTAGTTTGATTATTTGAACATGCTAAAAAGTAATTTCTTGTTTTAAAGTAATGCCAAGGACGTGAATGTCATAATTAACATTTGATTGCACTGGAAGTGTATTGTAATAAAATATATTTGGGAATGTCAATAGAGAATGGGCTGTGAATAATAGAAGTGGTAACATCTTGTTTTGCTGAAACAGCTGATACTTTTTTCTTTTTCTTAGATACCAGCAACTTGGAATCTTGCCTGCAAACAGAACTTCATTTATGCACTGGACAATCTCAAAATGAAGAGAAGACCCCTGTGCCACCAGCCAGTTCTGTCCTCTTGGCATTTTCTATTCTTGGAGAGTTACATACCAAGCTTAAATTATTTGGTAAGACTACTTAAATTATTACTTAAATTATTTGGCATGCTTCTTTGTTTCATTTACATGAAATCTCAGAAGGCCCAGTGTTAAAGGAATGCCAAAAATTTATAAAATGTCTCAGGATAACATTAATGATGATCATAGGGTTTGGCTTCATGACTCATCAAATGGAATTGTCATAAATATTCACCTTTTTACTAAGGTTTTAGATACTTTTCTTTCTTTTTTAAACAAGCTGATGCTGTTTATCTGACCTTTTAAATAATTCAAATGAAGATTTGTAGATAATTTGGGAAACTTCAGTGGGAAAACCTGCAGTGCATAGTGTGTGGTATGTAATGCCAAGATAATCTGTGTTTTAAAATTAATTTTAGAGAGGAAGGGAGAGAGAGAAACATCGATTTGTTGTGCCACTTATACATTCATTGGTTGATTCTTGTGTGTGCCCTGACCAAGAATCAAACCTGCAAACTTTGGTGTATTGGGATAATGCTCTAATTAACTTAGCTACCTGGCCGGGGCATGATAAATGTATATTTTGTTAGATTCAAAGATGATCACTCCCTCTTTCTCTCTCTTTTATTTTTTTTTGGCATGCTTTTATATAAAAGTTTCTTCTAATGATTTTTGATGCATGTGTTTGTAACTTCAGGTCAAATGCTGCTGAAGTATATCTTTAGGCCTCTGGCATCTTGCCCTTCCCTTTTTGCTGTGGTAGAAAGCCAGCCTAATATCATTGTCATTCGTTTTGAATCTGTGATGACTGACTTGGAATATCCGTCACCATCTGAAGTTTTTGCAAAGGTCAGGCTGGTACTGGAAGTGCTTCAGAAACATCTTCTAGGTATGTACCTCCAAGGCAGTGCTTTTATATTTTGGAAAAGTCATTATGGTTTTTGATAATATATACTATTTCAAAGTAGGTAAAATGCCTATTGTCTGAATGTATAGGGGATCAGAGGTAAGTAGATTATTTCATGGGAACAAAGTAGTTACCATCTTAATTTTTGCTCTACTTTGTATTCCTTCTTTGCCCTATATTGACAAGTAGAGTTATCAGTGGTACGCCAGGGTGTTTTTTTAAATTAATATATTTTATTTATTTTGCTATTACAGTTGTCCCAATTTTCTCCCCGTTGCCCCCCTCCACACAGTACCCCATTTCCTCCAGCAATGCCCCCATTAGTTCATGTCTATGAGTCATGCATATAAGTTCTTTGGCTTCTCTATTTCCTTTGTTCTTAACATCTCCCTGTCTATTCTGTAACCACCAATGTGCACTTTTTCTTTTTTCCTTTCACATCCAGACAATTCACCATTTAATTATTGCCTTCTGTCAGCTTCTCAAATCATATTAATACAAAGTTTTCTTTTCATTATTCCAAAATGCCTACATTAATTCATTTGTTTAAAGAATTATTCTTTTAAGCAATATGAATTGCAATATTACCAAACACATGCAAAAATACATTTACTCCCATACATATTTTTACACATATTTAAATAAAGTACATGTTGGATTTTGAAGAGTTAATACAAAAAATTTTAAATATGCCAATAGCTTACATAATTATTACGTGTTAAATGATAGTGTTTTAGATATGTTGTAGCAATGTTAAGCAGATTTTTTCTTCTTTAATACTTATTTTACTCTGGAATGCTATTTTTGTGAAATATATCACAGAAACGGTGTATTACAGAACTCACTTATGTGAAAGTTGTCCTAGAGACAAACCTATAGTTAAAAATGAATTTGGTTTTTGAGTCAGATCCTCTCCACTTCAGTAATACAACTCAACTTTATTTTAAGCTACTGGAACTACAACTTATTCCTTTTGGAGTTTTCCATCTTAAACAGTAGATTGATTGATTGATTGATTGATTGGCTGTGCACAGGTCTTACATCTTTCAATACCCTTTGTTTTTCTTCTACATCTGTTTTACAAGTTCAGGCCTTCAGAAATAATGGCACTTGCAGTGCTCACCTGGTCCCCAGAGTAGAAATTATTATGTTCACTAAGTTGAGGTAAAAAATATAGGATTTTAATAATTTTGTAGAATAGTATTCTAGCTATTTTTTGAATTTGTGGTTGACTTCCTATGTGGTCCTAAACTACCCCTAAACTATTTAAGAGTCTGTTGAGACAGAGATTAGGTATGTTCCCATTTCAATAATAAAGTTTACTATAGCATTCATTCCTTTTCCCAAGCATCCCCAGTTTGGGGGCCTTTGTAATTGGAAATGTATATTTCCACAATTTAGTTGAAAGGAATCTCATCTAATTTACATGCTAATATGAAAATATATATTGTCTATGTACATGAATCATAGTTTAGTAGTTTGCAAATTCCATCCAAATTGGTCTTCATTCTCAGCATCTTTTCACAACACACCCATGTCCAGTTGGTTGCTATTTAAAACATAAGTTGCTAACAAAATGTCTATATTACACACCCACAAATAAGCACATATTTTGTAATGGTGAATAAGAAAGATAGCATGTCCACAGGTTCGATTCCCCAGCCAGAGCACATAACCAGGTTGCAAACCAGTCAGGTCTGTGGCTGGAGGCAGGTGAAATGCACCCATACATTGATGTCTCTCTCCCTCTCTGCCTCTCTCCCTTCCCCCCTTTCTGACAATAATGAAATAAAATCTTAAAAAAAAAAAAGAAAGATAGCATGTCTCCTATGTAATACACATCCACATTTTCTTAGGTTTTTCTTCTCCCTTAACTGCATTTGATTTTTCTAAGTTATTGCAAGTAACCTGATTTTCCCATATTGTGAAATGATTCCAATCTAAGAAAACCTGCAGTAATACAGATATAAGTAATATACAAAATTGTACCTTATTTAGTAAAATCTATTTATAACAAGATCACTTTAAGACATTCATAAGTTAAAGTTGGTTCTTATCCATTCAGCTGCCCTATGTCTTATGATTGGTGCATTTAATCCATTTACCTTGGTACCTGTGTTTCTGTCTATCTCTGTTTCTTAGAGCAGACCCTTTAGCATCTCTTGCAATGCTGGTTTGGTGGAGATGTATTCTTTTAGACTTCTTTTGTCTAAGGGAAACTCCTCATTTCACCTTCCATTTTTGAATGAGAGCCTTGCTGGTAGAGTAGTCTTGGTTGCAGGACTTTATTTTTCATTGCTTGAAATATTTTTGCCATTTTTTTCTGGCTTGTGTTTCTGTTGAGAAATCAGCTGATAATCTTATGGGAGCCCCCTTGTATGTTATTAGCTGTTTCTCTCTTGCTGCTTTTAAGATTCCCTCCTTGTCTTTGAAATTTGCCATTTTCATGATGATGTGTCTTGGAGTGGGCCTGTTTGGGTTCATCTTCCTTGGGACCCTCTCTGTGCATCCTGGGTTCGCATGACATTTTCTCTCCTCAAGGTAGGGAAGTTTTCTGTCATCACTTTTTCAAACAGGTTTTCTATCCCTTGCTCCTCCTCTTCTCCTTCTGGTATCCATATGATACAGATGTTACGTTTCATGTTGTCCTACAGCTCTCTTAAAACCTCTTCATTGTTTTTCAGTCTTTTTTCATTTTATTGCACTGCCTGGGAATTTTTTGAGAAAGCAACCCTTTGCTTTCTCAAGCTTGCTTTTGATTCCTTCTACTGTGTTCTTCAATTCAGAAATGGTATTCTTCGCTTCCTCCTGGCTGTTATTGATGGTTTCTATGTCCTTTTTAATGCTGGTGTAGTTCTCAGTAGGTGCCTTGTAGCTTCCCTGGAGTTCTTTGTAGTTCCTCTGGAGTTCTTTGTAGTTCACCTGGAGTTGTTTGTAGTTTTCTTTGAACTTGTTGAGCTTGTTGAGCGTCTCTGTCATCTTTATTTTGAATTCCATGTCTGAGAGTGTGCTTGCCTCTATTTCATTTTGCACTCTTCCTGGGGATTCCTCCTTTCCATTTGCTGAGGTTTTATTTCTTTGTCTCCCCATTTTAGGTGACTCTTGTTTGTTTCTGCTTCTTGGATTGGTCTGCTTTGACTTACTGTCTTAGTCGTGTGACTTTCTGTGGTGTAAAGATGCACTTTTTTTTACTTCCTGGATCTGTGCTTGGTGACAGCTTGTGTCCCAGTCTGGGCCTAGTCAGCCAGGCGGAGACTACCAGAGATCCACTGTCTTTGTCTCCTTTAGTTGTTAATCCAGTCAATCTGTAATCATGGTCAGTTTTAGGCACCTGTGGGCAGGGCAGATGAATTCAGTTGTTAATCCAATGAACATGTGATCTGAGGTCAGGTTTAGGCACTGCTGGGTGCTGGTGGGTCAATTCCTATGGGTGAGGCTGTGGCTTCCCCTCAAGCTCCCGCCCCTTGGAGAAGAGTGGTCTGCTGGCTGTATGGGGGATGGGTCAGCACTGGACTCATGGCTGCTCCCTCAAATCTCCCCCTAAAGCCATTGCCCCAAACCCTCCTTAAGTGTCTCTAGTCCACTGTGCCCTCCCTCTGCTGAAGCCCACGGTAAGTGGGTGCCCCTGTATTTTCGTGCATGGTCCCTTTAAGAATTGAGTCTCTCTGTCAAGCTGGCTAAATCTGGTGGCTTTTTGCTTTTCATAGCTGGGTGCTGTTTTACTCTCAGCTTTGATGCTGTTGGCTTGGATCCCACCCTTCTCAGGTGGAACCCCAGCTGCTAAGAGATTCCTTTGTCCCTTCAGCTGCAGCTGGTGGGAGCCCCGCCAGCTCTCTTGTGTCTCTGTACTTCCTACTGGTCTCGTTATGATGAAGCTGCTCTTCTATTCTGTCCATCATAATAGGACTTCTCTCCAATTGGTGTTCTGTTGGTTATTCTGGGTGATTTCTCCCCATTTAAGTTGTAATTCCAGTTTGGTGTTGGGAGGAGATTGGTGTAGCTCCACTTACTCCTCTGCCATCTTGGTTCTTTCAGTACCCCAGGTTTTATCATTATAATGTTTAGTGGAATTCTAGAATGCCGTTGTCTCACTTGATTTCTAGTAAACATCACATTTGGGACTCTTGCTTTTATTATAGGAGAAGAAGAAATGAAATAAGTGATATTTTACATATTTTGGTGGGAAAATCCCTTAATCAGACATAAACTAGGTTTAACATAGAAAATGAATTATATCCAACTCAAACTATTGTTTAGATCTTTATATGTTCATACCTGAAATAGCTAGTTTCTGTGTTGCTTGTCATGTTACTAAAAGTAAAGTTTTTTCTGGTGTTTTAATATGCTTTTTTTTTACACTTCTTTTTGTTTTTCTCAATTGTGTATTTACTAATCAAATTAAGCATACTTGTTATGGAGAAAACAAGAAATGAACTTCTGCTGTTGTTTATATGCTTTCCTGATAGTCATGTAGTTTATTTAGGGAATAGTAAATATGCAGGAATGCTTTCTAATTTTGATAGTAGCAGAGAAGAAAAAAATAGTTAAGGCTTATATAAATTACCAAAGTCCAAGGTAGTTTTTTGGTTGCTTCACTTAGGGAGATAATACATTTTTATTTTTATTAGATATAAGCAAAGTTATTTTAAAAACATGTAAGGATTGAAGGAACCAGAGAAGTGATTTAATCCAAGTATCTCTGGTTGAATCTCCTCTGTGACAGTCCTATCAACTGGGCATAGAGCCAAGTTCAACACCTTTAGTCAAGGTCACTTCCTACCTCTGGGCAACTCTGAGTACTATGAAATTTCTGTTTGTTTGTTTTTAATCACATCTTCTGTTTATATTAAATACTATTACCAAAATTTCCATTTTGCAAATTAAATCTTTAGGGTAGTTGTTTTAAAAACTTACCGAAATATATTGTCATGTCATATGTGTTTAATTGATGTTATTTCTACTATATGGAGCTATATAGGACAAGTTAATTCCTATTATACATGATAGACTTCAAAATTCTTTACAGTGGCTATTACTTCCAATATATCTTATCACCAATATAAATATCCTTAGGGGTTTTTTTTGAATGATAATAGTTTTAAGTTCTTATTTTGATATTCTATGAATATGTTCCTTTTTTTTTTTTCCCCAGTAGTCCTCATATTAAAGTACAGTGTTCAAAACAGAACAAATATTCTCGGTATAGTCTGAGCCAAATCATAATAGTGTGGAAGCATTTATGCTTTGATTCTCAGTTCCATGGTTCTTATAGTATAGCCAAAGACTATTAATACATGGTTAACTCATTGAGCTTAATGTAAATGTAAATCCTATGGCATACACAGTGCAAATTGCTGCTTTTTCACCTAAGACATATACTTGATACTTTTGGAGTTAACATTAATCTTTGTTAAATTTTGCTTGATACGGCTTTACAGTGTGTTTACTCTTCTTCCTCCTTCATGTGAGTGCATATTTGTTAACCATGTTTTCTTATAGTTCAGTTGAGGCAGTGATGATACTTTGTCTAGAATAGGGCCAGAGAGAGTGGGTGTTTTGGGGGAAGCAGTAGAAACCACTTTATAGTTTCACACTGGTTCATTAATTAGTACTCAGCCTCTTATTTTATTTGGAAAATTTTCTTACTACCTAGGATGTTCCAAGCAGAAGAAAACTCTGTTGCTAGGTGCTCTTCGAATATATCTTTATGCATTTTAGGCTTTAGTTTCCCCTTCTGGCCCACAGAGCATTGTCTTTGGCAAAGAAGAGGATGGCAAAGCAGGAGCTTGGGGATTCTATGTTCTCTTTAATATCCATCGAGCATCATTCCCTTCCTTCATCTTCTTCCTCTAAATGTAACCAGAAATCATATTTAGACTCTTTAGTTCTTTTTGGAATACTCTTATTTTCTTTGTTATTTTAGTTATTCTGAAACTTCATAAAAACTTTTGCTCATCCTTTTATATTTAAACATGTACCCTTTTTCTTTCAGATTTTCTTTATTATTAAGCATCATTATACTAACAACAAAGGAGCTTTTAAAAGAAGAGAATGAAAAATTGGAGAGAATTTGGCAAATATATAAAAAGCTTTAAAATGTTTATATCTGCCCTGGCTGGTGGCACAGTGATTAAGGCTCAGGCCTGAAAACCCAAAGGTTGCTGGTTTGATTCCCCAGCCAGGGCACATAACCAGGTTGCAAGCCAGGTCTCCAGCCAGGTCTGTGGCTGGAAGCAGATGAAAGGCAACCATACATTGATGTCTCTCTCCCTCTCTGCCCCTCTCCGTTACCCTCTCTCTGAAAATAATAAAATATTTTAAATAAATAAATAAATAAATAAAATGTTCATATCTTTTAAACTAGGATTTCAGCTTCTAGGATTCGGCTCTAAAGAAATAATCTGAAATATATAAAACCATTTATGTATAAGGATGTTCATCACAGTGTTTCTTATAATACTAAAATACTGGAAAATAATGTAATCTTGAATAACAGGGAAATGATTAAGTTATTTAGTTATATAATAGGCCACATTGCATAATTATGTTATACTTTATTGCTTTTCTTAAAGGTAAAGATGAGTTTTAAAGTTAATTGGTTTTAAAAAGCCAGCAACAAGCATTGTATTAAAGGATTAAAAACTATTTCCATTAAAGTCAGTTATGTTGGGAATGTACATGTACTATAAATATGCTTTGACAATATTTTAGGTGTTATGGCTAATGTAGAGAAGAGAAAGTAAAATTACTATGAATATTAAAGAGAAAATATTACTTTTAAATGATATATACCTAGGAAACCAAAAGACTACTAAAACATTTATAAGTAAGAAATTTACAAAGTTGTCTAGATACAATATAGATAAAAATTAATAACTTTTCTCTAAACTTGTAATAATCAGCTATAAATTAAAGTATAGGAATATCTTCATTATAATGGCAACAAAAGTATAAAATTCTTAAAGATTAGTAAAAAACGAGAGCATCTGTAAAAGGAAAAGTATAAAACTTACTTGAGGTCATAAAGTAAGACCTGAGTAAACGGGAGACTGTCTTAGAATAGAAGAGTTTTATAAAGTTGTCAATTCATTCTGAAATAACATATAAATTTAATACATTTTCAGTTAGATTCTGTTGTATATTTTTCAAACTGGAAAAATTAATGCTTACATCAAAAATATATCTGTGAGCATTGCTAATAAAAATTTGAAAAACATTACTAGGTGGATTTATAATTAAAACTGTTTTTGGCACAAGAAGATCAGTAGAATGAAAAGAGTCCAAGGTAGAGCCAAGAATAAATGAGAATGTAACATTTGATGAAAGTCATAATGGTATTAGCAAAATTTGGCTTACCTGTGTGGAATAAAACAAACTTCATGCAGAAATAAATTCCAGATGAATTAAAGCCCTATGTGCAAAAAAGTGATACAATAAAAATATTAGAAGAAGCCCTGGCTGGTGGCACTGTGGCTAAGACGCTAGCCTGTGAGCCCAGGTGTTACTAGTTCAGTTCCCAGCCAGGGCACACATACCCAGATTGCAAGCCAGGTCTCCAGCCTGGTCTGTAGCTGGAGGCAGGTAAAAGGCAATCATACATTGATGTCCATCTCTCTCTCTGCCTCTCTCTCTTCCCCTCTCTCTCTAATAATAATAAATTAATAAATACATATTAGAAGAAAATTTAGGAGAAGTCTTGAATAGTTTTAGGAAGCTCAGAATGCATAAAGGAAAGAATTGGCAAATTTGCCCACATGTAAACGTTAAATTCTGTATGGCAAAGAGAACCATAAACAAAGTTAAATGACAGTAGTGTACTGGGAGAAAATGTTTGCAATATGTTAGATGTAAGGGAGTTAATATATGGATTTTTTTAAAAGATTTTATTATTTTTCAGAGAGGAGGGAAGGGAGAAAGGCAGAGAGGGAGACATCAATGTGTGGTTGCCTTTCACCTGCCTCTAGCTATGGGCCTGGCTGGAGATCTGGCTCGCAACCTTGTTATATTGCCCTGGCTGGGAATCGAACCAGTGACCTTTGGGTTCACAGGCTGGCACCTTATTCACTGTGCCAACAGCCAGGGCTTGGATTTTTTTTTTAAAGATAAAAAAAAAAAAAA
Source organism: Noctilio leporinus (assembly GCA_004026585.1). NCBI lineage: Eukaryota > Metazoa > Chordata > Mammalia > Chiroptera > Noctilionidae > Noctilio > Noctilio leporinus. Next base: position 21,459 of record PVIW01003320.1, read on the forward strand.
AAAAAGAAACATGCATGGGCAAAGAATACACAGGGTATGGACGATAAATTGGCAATAACGTTGCATCTCATTTCACGTGCTTAATAATTTTGAAAGACTATGGTTCTAAGGTTATGATTTGACATCATTGTTTCAGATATAAAGTATTAAAATTCTGAGAGCAACTATCATGTTGAAGGAATACGATGTTAGAGCAAACCATAATTTCTGGACTGCATGCAAGGTGAACTGCTAAGGAAATTGTGGACTTCAATAACATCCCTTTATGTACCACTTACAATGTGAAGAAGGTGTATGATGCTGATTCTGATGTTGCTATACCAACAAGGAAAATGCATAAGGTACACAAGGATCGCACAAGTCCAGATATTGTACACAGGGTTCAGGATATCATCAATGAAGATCCAGGAAAATCAGTGCGTTCCCTAGTAAGAGAACTGCAGATGTTGGATGCAACGGGTCGCAAGATTCTCGATCATACATTCTTAGAAGAGGCCAGTTTATGACACAGCAGACAAAGGAAAGGCACTTCACTTTGAAAAAACAAGGACACTGCTAATAAAATTGAGGAAAAAAAAGAAAAAAACTCTGGATTTTCTTCTCCAATGAAAAGAATTCTCAGCAGGACCAAATAGACAACAGAAGAAACAACAGGAGGCTCTGTGAGAATCTTAATGAAAGCCCAATTGTCATGAAAACAAAATTTCCTGCTACAGTGATGATGTTAGGTGTTGTCAGCAATGAAGGAGATATCATGACCCCCACATCTTTTTTCATAAGGCTTGAAGATGACTGTTGATGTTTACCTTGATGTTTTGAGAGTAGTTGTACTATGGATAAAGCAAGTCACAAATGTATATCATTTTATCTTCTAACAAGATGGTGCACCAGCGCATAACACCAAAAAAGGTGCAAGAATTTTTCAGTGTCAGTATTCCTGAATTCTGGTCAAAGGAAATCTGGCCGCCTAGTTCACCAGATGCAAATCCTTTAGACTATTGAGTATGAAGCATTTGTGAGAGAGAAGTTAATAAACAACCTCATTCCAATAAAGAGGCTGTTAAAGCTTAGATTGAAAACATTATGATGTCCATGGCTAAAGAAAAGTTAACGAAAGCATGCTCAAGATTCTGAAGTTGAATCAAGTCTATTATTGCAGCAAATGGAGACTTTTTTGAATAATTAAAAAAATGACTATGTATTTACACATAAGAATAAATTTATTTCAAAATATAACACTTTTGTGGTATGTTTATTTCACTAAAATTTTGCTACTTCATCGCGCATACCCTGTATTTCATGGAAGATATATGTTGGTGGAAGAAAAGGTGCAATTTGTTAATAAAAATGTGTTGTTAGCCTTGTTACTAGGGCAGTGGAAATCACACTATCAAACTAGAACTTTTCACCCTTAGAGTTGGCAGAATTAAAGATATACATTAGATACTTCTGATAAGAAGTTTGTAGAAAGGTAGTCTACTTTTTGTGAGTTTTTTAGAAAGCAATCTCTGAAGCTGCAAATAAAATATAAAATACGTGTTCCTTTGACTCAGCTATTCTACTTCGTTGCCTATAGAAGTAATATCAACAGTATAAAATTGTATGTTTGTGTGAGTAGTGTATACATTTACACACTGGAATGTGCATTGTTTGAGGAATGGGTTTATAATGTATGGTTTAACCATACTGTGGGATATATTTTTTAATACATTTTTCAAAAGATTTTATTTATTATTTTTTAGAGAGAGGGGAAGGGAGAGAGGCAGAGAGGGAGAGAGACATCAATGTATGGTTGACTTTCACCTGCCTCCAGCTACAGACCTGGCTGGAGACCTGGCTTGCAACCTGGGTATGTGCACTAGTTGGGAACTGAACCAGTGACCCCTGGGCTCACAGGCTGACGTCTTATCCACTGTGCCACCAGCCAGGGCCAATATACTGTGGGATATTATGCAGCTATTGAAAAGAAATGAAGTAGAGCTAGATATAGTAATTATCAAATCCATAATCTCTTTAAGTGATGAAAGTTAAATGTAAAAATTCTAACATGTGGCCATTTTTATTAAGAAAGCAGTTTCTTTTATGAGTATTTTATTAGTTTGCTAGAAATTTACTTTCTCATAATTTTGGAGACTGGAAGGTCAAGATTAAGATGTTGGCAATGTTCTTCTCTCCTTGCCTTGCAGAAAGTCTTCTCATTGTGTCTGCACATGGCCTTCCTTTCCTTTCTGCTAAGTATTGCTGGAATCTTTTTCTGTTCTTACAATGATACTAGTCATTTTGGATTAGGACCCCACGCTTGTGATTTCGTTTAACCTTAATTACTTCTTTAAAGTCTAGGTCCTATCTCCAAATGCAGTGAGTCATATTGGGGGTTAGGGTTTCTCTGTATGAATTGGGGGTGGTACACAATTCAGTCATTATCAAATGTGTGTGTGCCTGCAAGCATGCATGTGTGTGTGCTTGGTAACTTTGTTTAATTTTATTATGAACCTGAGGGAAGAAAACTACCAACCAAACCTAAAAAATTGGTCACTTGGGCAAGGAGAGAAGAAGAGAGTAAATTTCAATTTTTTCTTTATAAACCTTAGTGGTGTTGGTTGGTCTTATCACAGCAAGCATGTTTTGCTTTTGCTTTGATTTTCTAGAAAGTATAAATTATTAAAATGTACCAAGAGTTATAAACTCTGAACAAATAATTGTAGAAGAAATTTGAAAGGTTATTAAAGACTTGGTACTGAGATGGCCACCATCAGGCACCAAAGATTTATCACTGAATTCTGTGTATTTTTCAAATTATAGATAATTTCCTTTGGTCAGTGGAAAAAGATGAGAAGTGTTCTGATGAAATTTTTAGAAGCCAGCATAAACTTATTACAAAATAAATAATGGTAGCTTACTCATAGATAAAACACTATAGAATGATATTACCATGACTTATAAATGCAAACATAAAAAAAGTAAATCCAGTAGTACCTTTTAAATGGACACATTGAGACCAGGGGTTTATTTTAGGAATGCAGAGATGGTTCAACCTAAGAAAGCTATTAAATAGTTCCGTATGTCAACATGCCATTGCATCATTAGCTATGGGAAATTATGCCAAAATTTAGTGGCCCTTACTAATTAAAAAAAATTGAGCAAAATAGGAATCTAATACTTTAATAGTTTGGTGAAATGTTTATGATATGATCTTAAGGGGGTGAAAGGCACAAAATGGTTTTATATTATATAGACTGTTTCTTCTTTGGTATGTATGCATATATCCATTCATTCAACAAATCTTTATAGAGCAAGGCAATGTACCAGTTACTTATACCACTTCACTAAGGTGGTAGCTGTATTTAGGGTCTATGGTCTAAATCAGCATTGTCTAAGAGAAATAAAAGACAAGGTACATAATGTTAATTTAAAATTTTCAGTGACCACATTAAAAAAAATGTTAAATGAAGTAGGAACTTATAACTTTCCATATATTTTATTTAGCCCAATGTATCCAAAATACCATTTCAGTATATAATCAGTATAAAAATTGTTCATGAGCTATTTTACAATTTTTACACAAACTTCCAAATTTGATTATTTTATACTTAACAGTATATCTCAATTCAGATGCAAATTATCCTTATAAATACTTGATATGTATTTAGATGTTATAAAATTGCATTTGAAAAAGCAGGTTCTGTATCCAAGTTGTTCCAAACTGAACAATTTCCAATAGCTGTGTTGAATACCAAAAAATTATTTTCCTTTAATATTCTCACCTACATCAACAAATTTAGCTTATTCCTTTTAATTGAATTGATTTGACTTTGAAGCAAAAGCATGTCAATTTCAAAACTGTGACTGAATTAAGTAAATTCACTAACCCATACATTGAATTACTGTTCTTAATATAGAATTCAAAATGGTTTTACACACATTTTTTAAAACATAAATTTATCAATAGCAAAGCAATCTTTAAAGTCTTAATCAAGTAAAACATATATTTTTGGTATTTTTGGCAACCAATTTACAATTAAAATCTTAGGCATTTTGAGTTTTGTTGGAAAAGTAGTAGTAACTGACTTGTGTAATGAAAGATTTAATTTCAGTATCAGTTCTTCTATCTGTGCAGTGAGGTTACAAATAAGCTTTTTCTTTCCATGGAACTTCACAGTTTTAGTTTGTTCATATGCAGCATGATCTCAGAACTAACACTGCCATTTCTTCTCTCTGATTATTGAATACTTGGTTAGCATTACTTTTGTTCCAAGAAAATCTTGAAGATAAGTAATTACATTTTTTTAATATAGGAAAATATTTTAAATATAATTCCTTCAAAATGTGTTGAAACAACCAGCATATAGGGTATACTGTAGAAGAGGTATTGAAGTATTCCGTTTGCTAGACTGGATATGCTGTAATGTAAGGTGTTTATTGTTATTTTTGTGTAGGATAAACAGTTTCTATGCAGAGATAAAAAAAGTATGTTTCTTTGTTATTAAAGAACTGGGATTTTATTTTAAACTAGTTTCAACTTCATATGCAGAACTTCTCAGCGCTTGTCATATAATTAGATCAGTACATCAGCGGAAGATGATTATAATGTAGATGGCTTAATACCTTATTGTTTTAGAGTACAGGCAGTAATACAGTGCAGAAAATTCATTTGAACAGTGAAAATAAAACCATAATTGTATGTCAGCTTTGTCCCCATGCAGTCAGTTAAGATAGGTAGGTGTAGAATTCTCTGCTGTTTTCTTCCCCATCATCTTATAATTAAAGAATTCTAGGAAAGTAGGGAATTTGAGAGTAATCCAGAATGTGAATGGTTTCTTGTTTAAAACTTTTTCTTTTGAATTCAGATTTGCCTCCTGATACTGATCTAGAAAATGAAAAAACACCTAAGATCATATTGGCTGAGATACTCGGTGACATGATCTGGGAGGACTTGTCTGAGTGCCTCATTAAAAACTGTTTGGTTTATTCTATCCCAACAAATAGCAGCAAGTTACAGCAATATGAAGAGGTAAGAGCAGAAATATCCCAGAAAGTTTTAAGAGACTATAGGTTCTTTATTGGTGTCCTTTCTTTTTTAAATATTTTGTTCTTTAGTGACATTTTAAAGAAAATTATTAATAAGGAATAGAAGCAGATTTCCCATAACTTGTTTTCCTCCTTGCTTCCTACCATTTAATTGAGAAATATCTTATTTTTACTAAGTGTATTTTCCTTAGTAAGAAAGTTTTGAGAAACAGTTATTCTTTTATTTATACTTGTATCAGCTATAGTAGTTACTATGGGACACTTGACTTTTTTGTTTCTTTTTAGCGTTTCCTTAAACACTAAAATAAGTATATTTATTTTTAAAGGTCTTTGTACCTTTACCAGGTAAAGTGAAAAACTTCTATTACAAAGATACTCTTTGTAATGAATTCAAGGCAGGAAAAATGTATAATAGTTTTATACCTAGTAATTGCTGGTTTGTGACCAGTTGGTCCTTGTTCTTTTCTATACGTTGGATTTGACATTTTAATATTAAAATGGATGATATATATATAATTCTTTTTCCTTTCTTGTTTTTCTCAGATTATACAATCCACTGAAGAATTTGAAAATGCCTTAAAGGATATGAGGTTTATAAAAGGAGATACTACTGATTTGCTGAAATATGCTCGTAACATCAATTCTCATTTTGCTAACAAGAAGTGTCAGGATGTGATTGTGGCAGCTAGAAACCTAATGACCTCTGAAATTCACAACACTGTGAAGGTATTGGAGTTATAATATATTATATTATGTTCAGGAAGCAACTCAGTTTTGAATGAATATGGTAGACTGGAAGAGAGCATGACAGTTGCTGAGTTCACCAAGAGATTTACTAATCTTCTGACTATTACTTTTCTTACCTTCACAGTGGTCCTAATACTTACCCCTTTCATAGGGTATTATGAGGTCCAGATAAAATGATGCACACGAAAGCATTGTATAAATTGAAAAAGTATATATAAATGTAAAGGATTACTGTTGTTGAAATTAGATATTATGTCAGCCTATAGGTTTTTTTCAACATTTGTACAATTTTTTGTACATTTTTAGTACTTTTTTTTTTTTGACAGGTGTAATTAGATTTTCTTCATGTCCAGAGATATATCCTATTGTGAAAATAATTAATTTCATCTTTAGGCTAATAGAGGTACTAGTTTTGAAGTTAAAATAATAAAACAGATGGAAAGATGTGATTTCTGTAGAGTGTAAACAAATTACATGCAAAATTAATGGGCTAATTAATTTGCATTGAGGGTAATTTACTCCTTTGATCTTAGGTAATTCTGTGTATTTTCTTCTGTTCTTTTTTTCTTTTCATATCTTACATATGTAAAATAATATTTGGTAAATGTAAGGTATTACTAGATTAAAGCAACACCTAGACTAAGGTTATGTCTTACGAGAAAATTTCTCAGCCATGTTTCTTCTATCACTGCAGTAACTAGGCTCTTTGTCCCTTTGTCTCTTCCCTGCCTTCCCCCAATTTTCCTTTGGGTACCCTGGTACTGTGTCCACTTCAGCACAGTATTTAGCCATTTGAGGGCATCGATGTTAACACATTTGAGGTAATTTTGGATTGCTAAGGGAGTTGAAACCTACTTATTACCAGGAATTGCGCTGTGTTTTTTGTTTTTGTTTTTTTGTTTGTTTGTTTGGATTTTTTTTTGTTTTTAACATAAATACCACTTGATTATGTCACTCTTCTGTACAAAACCCAATGGCTTCCCACATTACTTACAGAAAGACACAGGAGCCTTACAGGATCTGTCCCCTCATTGCCTCTCTGAGTATGTCTAGTTACATTCTTCTGTCATTGCTATTCCCTGAATTTGCTGGGACCACTTGTTTGCAGAATCTTTAAACCAGTTGTTCCCTCTGCTTGAAACTTTTTTTTTCCTGAGGAAGAGAGAAATTTATTATTATTATTATTTTTTAAGATTTTATTTATTTTTAGAGAGAGGGGCAGAGGAGGAGAGAGACATCAATGTATGGTTGCCTTTCACCTGCCTCCAACTACAGAACTGGCTGGAGGCCTGGCTTGCAACCTGGTTATGTGCCCTGGCTGGGAATCAAACCAATGACTTTTGGGTTTGCAGACCGGTACTTTATCCACTGTGCTACCATCCAGGGCCTTGATACATTTTTAACAAAGTGATACAACATTTGCTCTCTTTCCTGACTACTCTTTTTAAAATTGTAACCTCTCCCTATTTTCTGTACTCTTTCCTTTATTTTTCTTCATATCACTTATCAATGAACATTCTCTATGAATTATTTATTGTTTTTCCCTTTTTAGAAAATAGGCTCTATAAGGGCAGGGCTAAGGTTTTTCTTTACTGTGTGTCTCCAGCACCAAGAAAATATCTGATGCATACTACTAGGTATTTAGTGCTCAAAAAGTATTTGGTAGATTAATGAACATATATCTTTCTTGCCTCTCTCATAACTCCTTGATGTAAATTGGATTGTTATTATATTGCTCTGTGACTCGGAACTAAATAATTTAACCTTGTTGGACCTCATTTTCCTTTCAAGTAACATGACAGAATTGAACTAGATAACATTTGAGCTCTATTCAGCTTAATTCTGATTTTCTATAAAACTACATTTTTTTCCTGAGTACCCAAATTCTAATAATTAGCTTCATCTAGATCAGGGTTTCTCAACAGTGGCATTGTTGATATTCTGAGCCATATAATTCTGTGCTTTTGAGGGATTGACCTGTAGGATGTTTAGTAACCTTTTCTATAGTTTGCTAACCTTTTCTCACAGATGCCAGTAGCAGATCTCCCCAATTGTGATTACCAAAAATGTCTCCAGACATTGCTAAGTGTTTCCTGGAGGGCAAAATTGTTCTTAGTAGAGAACCTTCACTCTAGATTCTAACGTGGTTCTTTTTCTTGGCATATAGCCCTGGAATTAGATCTTTTAAACTGCCAACTTTAAAAAGCTTGTCTTCCTTTTTTTCATAAGTCATCTTAATTTCATTTGCCTTTCATAGTCTTCATCTAAATTTTCTCTAAAACAATTTCCTATGGGTACCCACTATTTTTGCAAAAGATCTAAAGTTGTGTTTTGTTGTTTGTTTTTACATTTTAACCTGACAGATATCATTAGATCTTACATTCTTCCATCTTGAGCATCTCTCACCCTCCTTGTGAAGTCTTTGTTTTGAGTCATGTGTATTCTGGGTCCACTAGTTTTCAGACAGATATTAGCATTTTTTTAATCATCTCTATAATTTCAGTTTTCCTTCTACATTCTAATCTTAGCCATAATTTTGACTGCCAGGTCCCTGCCATTTATATTTTTATTTAAACTTGATAACATTTCTATGAAGTATATTTTATGCCATTTTACAGATTAGGAAGGCAAGTCTGTTTGATGACTAAAACACTTTTATTAAACTAAACTTTTTCTATCATAAATTTTCTATAGAGATCCAATATGTGCACAGCAGAGACGCACTTTGCAGTGGGGTTAGGGAACCTGCTGCTTCTACCTGCTTAATCTCTCTTTTTCTTGACCCCCGAGACATCTTTAAGGAACAGGATTTGAAAACCATTATTGCAGGACTATTTCTCTTCCTTTTATAGTGAGAAAATGGAGGTTCAGGGAGGTTAAATGACTGTCAAGTTAGAATAAAAAATATCACTGATGTTTCTAGACTGGCAGCCAAGTGTTCTTTCCTTTAGTCTTACCTAACTAAGCCTGGGAATTTTGATTCTGTATAAATGTGAGAGAGGCTTTTTTTGTTTTGATTTGGAATTTTTAAGGGAAGGAAGGATATGCTAGCCTGAATAAGTTATTTCTTCGACTAAGCCGAAACATGTTCCTGGTAGGAAATGATTTGTTTAGTATCAACAATACAAAATCATACTGGTTTGCAGTAATCCAATAGTTTAGTCTGAGAAAGGTGATTTTGAAGGTTTTTTCATTTACCAGAAATACTGGGCCTGTTTCACAGCTTTGCTATTTTCAAGTAGATAAGGAGTGCCCAGAAGAATGGGAAGAATTGTGGTAAATAGTGAAGGGGATTTCTTATTCTTGTGACAAGCTCTCAACCCAAGATTGAGCAATCATTAAAATACTGCCGTATATACTTAAATCTTCTAAATACCCAGTAGAGCCACAGCTTTATCATCATGGAAGCTCCCAGTATCTTATTCCTCAATGTATGTTTGCATTCTAAGTAATCTGAGGATAGTGCATTTTCTGTGTTTCTGTGTTTGAATCTTAGATTACTCCTGATTCTAAGATTAGTGTGCCTGACTTACCCACCCCTGATGAGGATGACAAGCTACAAGTACAGAAAATGACCACAACTCGGTACAATGAAGTGGTGAATTTACAGCCTGAAAATACATTGGACCAACATTCCTTTTCTTTGCCCACATGCCGTATCAGTGAATCTGTGGAGAAATTAATGGAACTTGCCTATCAGACTTTACTAGAGGCAACAACCAGTAGTGATCAATGGTAAGAGTTCTGCATTGTGTCAAAATGGCAAGACTTTGTTAAATGGATATTTAAACTGACATTTATTAAGAAAGCCAGCTAGAATCTTTTGGGTTTTCTTATCCCATTAGTTTGTTTTTTTTTCCTTAAAAAAAAAATCATGGCACACACACATATATATTGGTAATTAACTTTTCTTTATAGTAACATGCATCTTACAACAAGGCATAAGAAATAGAAGCATATACTATATGGATGGACTAAGGGGTTTCTTTGACATTACATTTGTTAAGTATTATTATTTTTTATTTCCAGAGAGAGAGGGAGGAAGGGAGAGAGGCAGAGAGGGTGAGAAACATCAATGTATGGTTGCCTTTTGCCTGCCTTCAGCCATGGATCTAGCTGGAGACCTGGCTTACAACTTGGTTATGTGCCCTGGCTGGGGAATCGAACAAGTGACCTTCCGGTTCACAGGCTGGTACCTTATCCACTGTGCGACCAGCCATGGCTTAATTATTTTTAAACAAAAAGCTCTTTAATTTTTGTTTAGTTTTTATTTCTTATTTGTTTTGAATGATAATACATGAGAAAGCATATGTAAGAAACTTAGAATACTACTTAGAAAATTATTAATACTCAAATGTTTTTTATTATAGCTGGTAGAGGTATAGTGATAGTTGTAATCATCTACTCCAGTCTACTCTAGCCTTTTAACATAACTCTTCTTTTTACCTTTTGAAATCTAGGCCCTAAATAATTTATATGTTGAAAAGTGTTTATTTTCTAAAGTAATAATAATTTGTGGGGCAGCCAAAGTTAGAAAGAAAAGAATGGGATGTATCAAAGATCATCCTAAACTCTATTGTATGCCTCCTGCATCTCTGCTTGTAAACTTCCTACTCCTAGACTAAATTGAAGAGAAAATGGCAGGCTCTAGCCCCAGTTGATTTCAGAACAGATTTACAAAAGCCTATTTAGTTTGTATCTCTATATAGCAGTTTTTACTTCTCATTGTGATAATAGAAAACACTTTCAGTTAGGGCTGGACTTAATCAAATTGCATCTTCAGATGGGCTTCCAGAGTTTCAGTTTTTCCCTCCAAATGTAAACAAACCCCTTTATTTTATTCTCCTCTAGAAAGAACATGTTTACCAAGATATTTCTATGACTTGAGTGAATCATTATATTCACAAGTCAGCCTAGTTTTAAATATAAGTAGAAAGAAAAATACATGTAAAAGAAGTATATTTAGCAAAATACTGTATATATAGGCATGACTATTTTCTTCACATGACAGTCACCTGAAATATACCAGATTAGAAGTTAGGGATGCAAGACAGTATTTTCTAAATTATTTGAAAATACAGAACACCTAATAAAAAAATATGTGTGTGTGTGTGTGTATGTTTTTTTTTTTTTTAAGATTTTATTATTTCTAGAGAGAGGGGAAGGGAGAGAGGGAGAGAGACATTAATGTATGGTTGCCTTTCACCTGCCTCCAGCTATGGACCTGGCTGGAAACCTGGCTTGCAACCTGGTTATGTGCCCTGGCTGGGAATTGAACCAGCGACCTTTGGGTTCACAGGCCGGTGCCTTATCCACTACACCATCAGCCAGGGCCAATAATATTTTTGTCTACTGAATGTCCATGGGCATTCTTTCACTAAAAGAAATATATATTTTTTAATAGGTTAAACAAAAACACAACTACACTACAGTAACCTACTTCTCTATTAAACCCCAAAGAGCAACATATGCCGCCAAAATAATCAGGTTTTATAGTAATCAAGTAGGAACAGTGTTTTGGAGTATAGTAACCGTAATTTATTTTCTTAAACACTTGTGGAATTCCTGTGACGTGTTCAAGGTACATAGTTTAAGATACTCTTATGTAGAAGTAAGTACACAAACCTTATATTTGCTCTTTCTAAGTGCATTTTATTAATAATCTTCAGGTATTCTAAAGCCAAATGTAAAGGGCAAAAAACTTGAGGTTAGATTCTATTCTAGAAATGTTGATTCATCTCTTTGCATTGAGGGAAGGAGAAAAGGTGAAAGCTGAAAGTTAGACCGATTCTAAAAGAACCAAGTCAATGCTTTTATTCGTATCTTGCCCTTTGCAGAGTACGTCAGTGAGTAGGTAACATTTGCTTGAGGCTTAACTCCATTTGTTACTGGAAGGCTACTCTTGCTACTGGCAGAAAACAAATTGATAAATAGAAAAAGGTTTTGGGTTGATGCTGTTATTCTTAAAATTAATTAGGGAGCCAGGTTGGTTTTTTTGTTTGTTTGTTGCTGTTTTTTAAAGATTTTATTTATTATTTCCAGAGAGAGGGGAAGGGAGAGAGGCAGAGAGGGAGAGAGTCATCAATGTATGGTTGCCTTTCACCTGCCTCCAGCCACAGACGTGACTGGAGACCTGACTTGCAACCTGGTTACGGGCCCTGACTAGAAACTGAACCGGTGACCTTTGGGTTCTCAGGCCAGCGCCTTATCCACCATGCCACCAGCCAGGGCAAGGGAGCTAGGTTTTTAGGACTGCAATCTGGTTAGTAAATACTGGCTGAGACTGTGTTTCCATCTACTTTAATTGTGTTTTCAGCAGTGACCAAGGCAGGTATTATCTCAAATTATAGTTCTGGCTGATGACTATCACGTAAGATAAACTTACTTTGAATTTTTAAAAAATATTTCCAGTATATCCTTATGCATTTCTGTTGAAACTGTTTTATTCTTAGTGCTGTTCAGCTTTTCTACTCAGTGAGGAATATCTTCCATTTGTTCCATGATGTCGTACCAACATATCATAAGTAAGTTTCACTGTATCTTATTTCTGTATAATGTTCTATGTCTGAAATGTTTGTAAGTCAGGTTAAAACCAATAATCTTATATTCCCACCAAAGATATTTTGGTTACTAAAATTTTTACAATGAAATGCAGTAAGCCATTTAGAATACATGTTTAAAGGGCACAGGCCATTTATTCATAAGTTAATAAGGGTGCTATAATGTTGCAATACAATGGGTGATGGAAATTTGAAAACTCAAAAAAACTTCACTGTGTTTTTGATGGTAGATGTTTTCAAATCTGCCAAAATTGGTTACAAAAAGGCCATCATTCCATATTGCTATCTAGTAAACATACTACATTTTCACTTGACTTTGCAGAGTTGATACCACAAGGAACTGCCACTTCCTTAACTGTCAAATATGATCAGCCACTCTTCCTAGCTACCTTAGGCTGTATTTACTTTATGTCCTGGATTTTAAAAGTTTCTTTTAATGTTAATCTGAAAAGTTACTCATAACTTTAAACCCACGGGACACATAAGTGTTTTGAATGTTTTTCATAAATGTTTTAAATATTATATCAGCAAAGCTATTTCTTAGTTGAGGATTCAAAGAAAAAATTGTTTATTATTGGTGGAATTTTTAGTTCAGATTTTTGAGCATTTGCCATGTTTTTAAATAAGCCCACCTGTTGTTTTTGTAATAAAAGAAAACTTATTTACTATGAACCTTATTTTTATATTTCCTTGGCTGTGGTTTAAGTTTTTTATTTCACTTTATACTTAGTTAAGTAAAGGAAACAGGAAAACATCTTTGGGTCAACTAATAGCTATGTCCTTGGAAACATGTTGGCTTAGGAGTTCCATGGTTAGAAACATTTTTCACACCGGTGTGAAGTTAGATTTACTTTTGTATGATCTTGGAACTTTGTGCTGGACCACTGGTTTACAAACCCGAGTGTGCATCATAATTACCACGAAGCCTCATTAAAAATACAGATTGCTAGATCCTGTACTTAAGATAAATATTTGGCAATATTTTAGAATTGTTTATGAAGCTTGAAGAATATATATATATATTGTCTAGTCCTATTCAGAGATTTTGATTTATAGGTCTAGTTTAAGACCCATACATCTGTGGTGTTTTTAAAGCCTTATAAATTATTCTGATCTGTAGCTCGAAATAAGAACAACTGTCTTAGATGGTTAGTTTTTGTATATTTAGACTTTGTATATTTAGCTTGACATTAATTAAATCAGCAAACTAGGAAGTATTTAGTTGAAAGACTGCTAGAGGATATAGAGCAGAAACATAAGATCTCTTTCCAAGCTGGGTAGGGAGACTAATATGTGTGGAAGATTAGAACAGTGATTTTTTATTTTGCATGGAAATTAAAATTACCTGCGAAGATTTAAAACATAAATGCCCTGGCTTCATTCAGAGGTTGTGATTTAATTTGTATGAGGTGAAGTCTAAACATGTATCTGTTTTAAATTTCCCAGGTAACTCTCATCTGTAGCCAGCTTTGAAAACAAGTGAATTTTAAAATAGTTAAGTACTTCATTATATAAATGAAATAGGAATTTGGAGAGAGAGGAAGTAAATCTGTATTTCTGCATACTAATGAGAGATGAATTTTAAGGGATTTATTATGTATAGCTATGCTAGGTTTCCAACATCAAGAGTTGATACAGGTAAATATCTTAATTCCCTTACTCTTTCTTGTTTGTTAATCACTGGGATAGCTTTATAAGATAAGGTCACATTCAGGCAGAACTTCTCTCTGAATGTGAGTGGGAGTGATTGGGATTGTATCTTGTTTCATCCAGCATTTATACAGTAGACAGTGGTTAAAGCCTAGAAATAATTATACGAATAGTAACTTCATCAACTCCAACCTGAATAACAGGTGATTCCCTTCTTTTTCTACTCCTCCTCCTATACTAGGGAGACCCTTCAAAAACTACCCCAGTTGGCTGCCATTCACTACAACAACTGTATGTACATTGCTCATCACTTGCTGACCCTCGGGCATCAGTTCAGATTACGACTTGCCCCCATTCTTTGTGATGGCACCACTACTTTTGTGGATCTTGTACCTGGCTTCAGGAGACTGGGTAACTGATACCTTAAGTTTAGTAAAGCTATTGGGGAGCGGGGAAAGTAAGGTAAGGATTTAGTCAAGGAGCTAATGTGAATGACCCATGGACGTGGACAGTGAGGTGGGGATTGACTGTGGGAGAGGAGATGGGGAGGGGTAGCACAGGGGAGAGCAATGGGGAAAAAAGGAAACAATTGCAATACAAGAACAATAGAAAACATTTAAGCTGGAAAACAATTTAGTAAAGCATGTTGATTTATGCAGCTTCACAGCCTGGTATCTTTATAATTTATGAATGAGGCAGTTAGAAACTAGGTGGTGGTCCTAAGCTATATTGGAAAGTAGGAGGGCATTTAATTTGCAGGTGTTCTGGTTATTTAATTTTATAAAGTGAATGCAGTCTTTGTGGAAGCATTTCTTTTTCATGACATGATTTCATGGTAAATTAGAGTTCCAGACTGCATTGCTAATGTGCAGTGAATTCACCAATTCAGAGTTATGTCAGTAGAATGACAAATGATAAGATTTGTATTGTGACAGTTCTATCAGCATTTTTGATAAGAGTTTACCAATGTCAGTACTTGTTATTTTGCAAAACCTTAAGGCAGATACATCCTCTTCTACCTCCCTTAGCTTTATTGGGATTATTAAAAATCAGAAGAAATGAAATGTGGAGTAAATCAATAGGTTTACTATAATAATAGCCTAAGAAAAGCAAAGATTCTAGAATTCACTTAGCTTTTCACCTGACTTTTCCTGTAGCACAGATCTATCAGAAAATAAGGAGGTGCTTATTGTGTGTAAATAATTTTTTCGTATCTGACTCTGGACAGACTATTTGGAAAGATTTATTATCTTGAGGGTGGGTTTGGAGGAGCTAGGTAATGTTAGAAGTGATTGTTTCTAGTAACCTTACGGTAGCTTTATGATGTTATCTATAGCAAACAAGTATTTTTAAGTAAGCAGAATAGATACATGATACATGTGTTCTCCTCTTCCTAGTTTTGCAGTGTGTCATTGAATAAGTTTTAGGATTCTTTATTCTTCTCATCGTAGGGACAGAGTGTTTTTTGGCCCAAATGCGGACACAGAAAGGAGAACTTCTGGAAAGATTGTCAAGTGCTAGGAACTTTTCAAACATGGATGATGAAGAGAACTATTCTGCAGCAAGTAAAGCAATTCGTCAGGTAGAAGGAGGCTTTTGTTAGCTCTGGAACTTGTACTTTATCTTTAGAAGTTCCCCCCTTGTTTATTAAACAGCAAAGAATATGTAACAGCTAGCTCAGTTGATTCCACACGACCTCCATTGGAAAATCTGGATACCTGTAACAGTCATATTTACCATCTTTCCCTTTCTCTGCCCCACCAAGCCAGTAGGAAGCTACCTTTTAGTCACTTAACCATTGTGACAAGTCATTGAGTCTGTCATAGTAAATATTTAACCCTTGAACTTGGCTTTAAGAAATTTGAAGTATTAGCTTTCATCTTAATGCTTCTTTTTCCTACATGATGTATTTAAGAAACTAAAAAGGGCAGTTTTTCCCATCCTTAGGATAAATCTGTTTTTCATATACCAGGCATATCACTATCACTAAGGTTTAATATTCAGGAAGCACATATTCTTAGTTATTTTATGTCACCTTTATGTAATGCCTCTTCTCTCGTAAACACAAATGATGAGTGTAAATCTGGAAAGAAGTTACAACTATTTCTCTTCTGTGTAAATAGCTGTGTTCTTCTGACAGATACTGCATCAACTGAAGAGACTTGGACTTGTGTGGCAAGATGTCCTGCCAGTGAATATATATTGCAAGGCTATGGGGACTTTACTCAGTACAGCAATTTCTGAGATTATTGGCAGAATCACTGCCCTAGAGGTAAGAGCCGTTAGATGCCTCACCAAACTTGGTCTGCAGTTCTTGTCCCAGATAATCACTTTACTAAGAAAATTTTGGAGTCTCATTTTTAGTCACTATAGATGGTAGAACAAATTGTCCATGTTTTATGTCTCGCTCATTATACTGTCATATTTTTTTCAGTTTTGTCCTAATTCTGTCTTGCTATAGAGATGTGGTAATCTCTTATACCTAGTATATAAGAAAGTAGGATTGTACTACTCCATCCAGTATCTGTAAATTATGAATGAGGAGGTTGGAAACCAGGCAGTCCTGAGATAAATTGTAAAGTATGGAATCATATATTTATTTAATTTGCTAATGAAATAAATAATTTAGTAAAATGAAATACAGCCTCACGCAGGTACCACTTTTGTAACACACTCCAGCAGCTGGGATTACATATGTCATCCACCTATGCCCCTAAAGGATATTGGCTAAACACTGATTTGTAATAATATCCCTTGCTTTGCAACAAGCTGTCCTGCAATCTGCTGGAGAAATGGGCTCTTTCATGTAGGTAAACTAAATTAAAAAACCATCTGTTGAAACATACTATGTCATTCTTGCTTTAGGAGTATTATCAGAGTTGATGAAATCTAGTGTCTAGTAAAATCTGCTACATTGCTTGGAAAACATCTTGCTGTAGCTGCAGACTGCCTGGATAACATGTACCAAACATCTACCCATTCCTTAGTACTAAACTGGCCCAATTCTCTTGTGTTCCATTTGCACAAAACCAGGACATCTCTACTGAAGATGGTGATAGACTATATTCCTTATGCAAAACAGTGATGGATGAAGGACCCCAAGTATTTGCACCTCTGTCTGAAGAAAGTGAGAACAAGAAATACCAAGAAAAAGTTCCCATCTATGTGTCGAAATGGATGTCTTTCAAAGAACTGATGATGATGTTACAGGCCAGCCTACAAGAAATTGGAGATCGGTGGGTAAAGGTGTCTATCTTCACAGATACAAAGAGTATTAGTGCTATTAATAGCAATACTTTGCTCCCTCTTCCTTCCTTCCTTCCTTCCTTCCTTCCTTCCTTCCTTCCTTCCTTTCTTCACTCCTTTGCCTCCCTCCCTTCCATTTTCCCTCTCTCCCTCCCTCCCTTTATTTACTCTTTGCTTACGGAGATTATTTTTACTTATTTAAGAGTTTAAATTTTTTCAGTTATAGTTGACATACAATATTATGTTAGTTTCGGGTGTATAGCATAGTAATTAGACATTCGTATAATTTACAAAGTGATCTTCCTGATTAAGTCTATTACCCATCTGATACCATGTATCGTTATTATACTGTTATTCTTAACTTGTTAATGTTACCCAGGAACATTTCATATGGAGTAGTAGTAGTAGTTGGGGCTTTTGTTATCTATCATAGTGTGTCCTTGAATGTGTTGCTTTGGGATTTTGTACAAGTGACCTTGGATTTGTAAGAAGTACACCTTCTGACACCTAGGTGGAAATTGTTGCCCATTTTAACTAACATTGAATGCTGTTTAACATTGGCTTTGATACTTCTAACAGAGAAGTGACTTTTATTTGTATTATTGAACCTCAAACCATTGTTTAATTGAACAGCAGTTTTTCTGTAGAGATTAAGCATTGTATATATACTAGGTGATGTGTTCTCTCACCACCACCAGTTAACATTGCTGTCCCAGTAATTTTGTATGTTGTCTGTATCATATCATACTGAGTAAGTGGAAGTCATCTAGACTTCACAAAACAGAACAAATGTGGGTTAGTAATACATCCATGCATTCATGGATGCCTTTATTGTCTTGGTAGATTATTAATCAGTATTATACTTTGCGTGGAGCTTCCTGAATAGGCTTTATGGTCCATCTCCACCCCTATAGCTACTTGTTTATCTGCTTTAGTTTGGTTTAGTTACAGATCCTCAATTATATTAGACCTAGATGGGTCTGAATTTTTCTGAGCAAATACTGTCTTTTCTAAAACAATGTGAAATAATTAGTTGGAAAAACATCATATCAAAATACCTCTAAATTATATTTGGTACAACATCTGTTTTATTTATTTGATATTTACAAGTTCTTAGTGGATAATCCAAGACATCTTTAGGTTAAGACACCAGAGGGCAGCAGATAATTTCTCTTTTGCTGTTAAAGGGACCTGTTACAGCCTAAGAATGATCATTAATTTCTTGTTACAAGAAAAAGTATAATACTGGTATACCTTAGCTTCTTTTTCTTTCCTGTCTAGGATGACATTTTCTTCTAGAGATTTTAGTAAATGTAAGAGTAATAACTAATGAAAAAATATTTTTACCAAAGAAACTACCTCCATTTGTGCAGTTTAAACATTTTAAAATGGTAAAATACACAAATCAGAGAGTACAGTATATATAACATATACTCACAATTTAAAGAAAAAGAGTAAAATAAATGTTCATCTACCTATTATCCAGCTTAAAAAAAATATTACCTGTGTACTCTTCGAGTGCTCCCCTACCAGAGATAACCGTTGTCTTGATTTTTGTGTCATTTCCTTGCTTTTCTTTTTAGTTTTACCACATTTGCACATATTTCTGAAATGTATAAAGTTTAGACTTGCCTTTTTTTGAACTTGCTCTAAGTGGAATCTCCTATAACTTGCTTCTTTTGTTTAGTATTGTTTTTGAAATTCATTCACGATTGTGTACATAGCTGCTGTTCATTTTCACTGCTGTATCATATTCCATTATACAAATACTTCATAATTTATTTATCCTGTTGCTTCACATTTACACCAGTGTTTGGTATTAGCGCACTTTAAATTTTTGCTAATTGGTGTGACTTTTGCTTATTGTCATTGTAATTTACATTTCCCTAGATTGTAATGATGTTGAGCATCTTATTGATCAATCGTTTTTCTTCTTTTGTAAAATGCCCGTTCATATCTTTTGCCCTTTATTCTAATGGGTTGTTTGTGATTTCATTGTTTGTTTATGGGATTCTCTGTATTTTTTTAATACTAATTGTTGTCAGCTGAAGTATGTTGTCTGTGGCTCACTTTTGAAAATAGTTATAGATCCCAGTACTCTATGTAACATGAAGATATGGTCATATTTATTGAGTTCAAACAGGGCTTAGTGAATGTAGAATCAAGGAGAATAGTCTTATCTTCCTAACTTGGTCTCTTTACCTATCTGTGCTGATACCAAAATGCAGTGAAGAAGCAGAAGAGATTAAAGAGATTGAGTGATCCATAAAGAAGGGAAAGGGTGCCCAGACTTGTTTTATTGCTATTTGAAAAAGCATTTAAGATCAAGTAAGCAATTTTTAAATCTTGCATATACTTCAGAAACATAACAGGAAATAGAATTTTATCTTTTATTTTGCAGGTGGGCAGATGGAAAAGGACCCTTGGCAGCTGCATTCTCTTCCAGTGAAGTAAAAGCTTTAATTCGTGCCTTGTTCCAGAATACAGAAAGAAGAGCAGCTGCCCTTGCTAAGATTAAATAGCTCAATATTCCTAAGAAAGCCATGTCTTGACTATGTGGATTCTTCTCGTGGCATAATTACTTTCTTTAAAGACTTCTTGGAATAACCCATTGGTTTTGGTGAACCATTACATAATGGAAGTTCAATTTTACCTAAGAATGCCTTACCTTGTAGCCTATATGAGGCTTTGTTAAAGAATTGGATATTAAGATAAGATGTCAAGTTGAAGCATCTTACTTTATTGACTTTCAGGCTACCCTTCTGCATTGTTTCATGTTGTTTCCAGGGCTCTCTGGGAATTATATTAATTGTAAATATAGGCCCTGGCCTTCAATCAGGGAATCTAGGAGAATTGTGAGCAAATAGGAGATATATTTTGGGAGGAAGGGGAACTATATTTGGCCTTGTAGTAATTAATAAGAATTCCTTTAAAATTTCTTTCTAATAAATAATACTTTGATGGGTGTCTTTAATAACATGGGAGCTTTGACAAAAGAGACCAATTTTTCTTACCGTTCTATGCCATTCTTTTATTGACAGAATTTTCACATAGGGCTCATTGACTTTTTATCTTCTTCATAACACTACCTGGTAATTTCTCAGAATTCCTAGGACTCCTAGGACTTTTAATATAAATTTTAGATATTTCTGCTGTTTAAATTCTATTTAAAAATTTTATAATTATATTTGATATGCAATATTATATTAGCTTTAGGTGTACAACATAGTGATTAGACATTTATATATTTACAGAGTACTCTTACTGATAAGTTTAGTACCCACCTGATATCATTATATAGTTATTACAATATTATTTATCCATGTGATGTACTTTAGATCCCCTCGACTAATTTTATAACTAGCACTTCTTAATCCCTTCACTTTTTTAATCCATCTCCCCACTCCCCGTCCCATCTGGCAATCATCAGTTCACTGTATCTATGAATTTGTTGGGTTCTTTTGTTAATGTTCATTTATTGTATGTTTTAGATTCCACACATACATTAATTATATGGTACTTGTCTTTCTCTCTTTGACTTAGGTCACTTAGCATAATATCCTCTAGGTCTGATATCTATATCTATATATATCAATATATAGATATAGATGTATAAGGTATATATCACATCTTCTTTATTCTTTGGATGGATACTTAAGTTATTTCCATATTTTGGCTATTATAAGTAATGTTGCAGTGAACATAGGATAGGGGTGCATCTATCTTTTCAAGTGAATTATTGTATAGGTTTTTTTTTGGATAAATACCCAGAAGTGGAATTTCTGGGCTATATGGTCATTCTGTTTTTAGATTTTTTGAGGAATCTTTATAATGTTTAGTAGTGGCTACACCAATTTCCAGTCCCACCACCAGTGCACAAGGGTTTCCTTTTCTCCTTATCCTTGTCAGCATCGGTTTGTTGATTTATTGAAGACAGCCATTCTGACAGGTATGAAGTAATATCTCATTGTGGCTTTAGTTTGTATTTCCTGATAATAGGTTTGTTGAGCATCTTTTGCTATGTCTGTTGGACATCTCTTTGTCCTCTTTGGAGAAATGTCCATTCAAATCTGTCCCATTTTATAAATTGGGTTGTGCTTATTAGTTTTTTGTGTTAAGTTGTATGAATACTTTATATAGTTTGGATATTAACCCCTTATTGTATGTATCATTGGCAAATATTTTTTCTGATTCAGTAGGTTATCTCTTTGTTTTATTAATGGTTTCTTTTGCTATGCAAAAACTTTTTAGTTTGATGTAGTCATTTTTAATTTTTTCTTCTGTTTCCCTTGCTCAGGAAGACATATCTGAAAATATATTACTAAGAGCAATGTCAAAGCCTATGTTTTCCTCTAGGTGTTTTATGGTTTCAGGTGTTACATTTCAGTCTTTAATTCATTTTGAGTTATTTGTGTATATGGTGTAAGAAACTGATCTAATCTTACTGTTTTGCATGTGTCTGTTCAGTTTCTTCCACACTGTTTATTGAATAGGTGTCATTACCCCATCGTATATTCTTGCCTCCTTCATCACAGATTTGTTGACCATATAGGCAAGGTTTTCTTTTTGAGTTCTCGATTCTGTTCCATTGATTTATGTATGTTTTTATGTCGATACCAATTTTGATTACTTTAGCTGTGTATAGTTTGATATCAGATAGTGTAATACATCCACTTTGTTCTTCTTTCTCAAGATTGCTTGGCTCTTTGGAGTCTTTTGTGGTCTATATAAGTTTTTGGATTATTTCTGTGGAAAATGCCATTGTTATCTTGATAGGACTTGTGTTGAATTTATAGATTGCCTTGGGTAGTGTGGACATTTTAATGTGTTACTTCTTCCATGAGCATATTATGTCCTTTACTTATTTGTACGTTCTTCATTTTTCTTCAAAATCTCACAATTTCCCAAGTACAGGTCTTTTATCACTTTGGTTAAATTTATTCTGAGGTATTTATTTATTTTTTTAATGTAGTTGAAATGGGATTTTTTTCTTTGTGATAGTTTATTATTGGTGTATAAAAATGTAATCAATGTCTGAATATTTTGTATCCTGCTATGTTACAGAATTCATTTATCAGCTCTAATTCTTTTTGGTGGAGTCTTCAGGATTCTCTATACAAAGTATGTTACTTGCAAATAATCACAGTTTTACTTCTTCCTTTCCAATTTGGATGTCTTTTAGTTTCTTTTCTTACCTGATTGCTTTGGTTAGGACTTCCAAAAGTAGTGAATATAAACATCCTTGTCTTATTCCTGATCTTAAGAAAATACCTTTAGCTTATCTCCATTGAATATGATGTTATCTGGGTTGAACATATATGTCCTTTATTACGTTGAGGTATATTTTCTCTATTCCCTCTTTGCTGAGATCTTTATCATAAATGGATGCTGGATTTTATCAAATGTTTTTCTGTATCTGTTGATATGATCACACCCTTTTATTCTTCATTTTGTTTGATTTGCGGGTATTGAATCAACCTTGCATCCCAGGAATAAATCCCACTTGGTCATGGTGTGTAATTTTTTTAATGTATTGCTGAATTCGGTTTGCTTATAATTTTGTGAGAATTTTTGCACCTGTGTTTATCGGGGATATTGGCATATAATTTCCATTTTTTAATAATGTCTTTGATTTAGGAATCGGGGTAATGTTGGCTTTGTAAAACTATCTTTGGAGCCTTCCCTCCTCTTGAATTTTTTGGAATAGTTTGAGAAGCATGGGTGTTAATTCTTTTTTGAATGGTAAAATTCACCTGTGAAGCCATTTGGTCCGAGATTTTTGTTGTTGTTGGAAGTTTTTTGATTACTTGCTTTGATTTTGTTAGTAATTGGTCTCTTCACATTTTCTGTTCTTGATTCAGTCTTAGAAGAGCATATGTTTATAGGAATTTGTTGGCATATAATTTTTTTAGTTTTTTTAATAAGTGTTTGTACTTATGTGTGTCAGTTGTCACTTTTCTGTCATTTTTTTTTATTTATTTGGGTCCTCTCTTTTTTTCTTGAGTCTGCTTCAAGGTTTATCAGTTTTGTTGTATCTTTTCAAAGAATCAGCTTTTGCTTTCATTAATCTTTTGTATTTCTTTTTAGGCTATTTCATTTCTTTTCACTCTGATCTTTATTATTTCCTTCTACTCATTTTGGGCTTTGTTCTTTGCTAGTTTCTTTTTGTGTAAGGTTAGGTTGTTATATTTGAGATTTTTCTTGCTTTTTGAGGTAGGCCTGTATTGTTGTGAATTTTCCTCTTATGTTCCATAATTTTGGGTTGTTGAAGTTTTGCTGAATTCCTCTATTTTAAGGTTGTTCAGCACCTTTATAACCAGTGTTTTGAATTTTGTATCTGGTAGGTTGCCTGTCTCCATTTCATTTAGCTCTTTTTCTCAAGTTTTGTCCTGTTGCAGAGTCTTGATTGCTGTTGATATATCAGTGGGAGGGATTGATCCTCAGGCTGACCAGCTCTGAGGGACTCGGTGACTATAGTATAGCAGACAAGTTATTGTGCAGGGACTGACCCTAGGGGGAATAAGGACTTCCTTCAGCAGGGCTCTGATGCTTGCTGAGTTTGCCCTTTGCAGGTTTCATTTCTGGAGGTAGTTGGATGGTGTCCTTGTGTAGTCTTAAACTGGCCACAGCTTAAGCTGGTTCTTTTGCTTCTTGGGATCCGCTATGGTGCAGGCCAAGGTGATCTGCTGCTGGTGCCTGGCTGAGAGGTAGCTGCTAGGAGCTACAGTGTGGTCTGCAGATGGCTGCCACCTCTGTTGTGCTTGGAGGCATCTGGGAGAGACTAAGCTGAAATCCTAGGCCAGCTGCCACTATTGCTGGGTTTGTAGCCACCCAGCAATAGTAGATAGGGTTACAGAGCCTGTTGAGGTTATACATGGCTTATTTGGGGCTTGTGAACCTTTAAGAGATTTTAGGAAAGTCTGCAGCGTGACTGGAGATAAGTTATTTGTGTGGAAACTTCGTGAGAAGCTTGGGTCAGGTGCTCAACTTAGGTGATGTAGGGAGTCTCAGGGAATCACCAGGGTAGAGTGAATAGTGTTAACCAGGTTGATGGAAACTCAGATATTTTTTAAAGATTATATTTTCAGGGGAAGGGGAAGGGAGGGAAAGAGTGGGGGAGAAACATCAATCGGTTGCCTCTTGCATGCCTCCAACTGGGGACCTGGCCCCGATGCAACTTAGGCATGTGCCCTGACCGGGAATTTTGGTTCCCAGGCTGGTGCTCAATCCATTGAGCCTTACCAGCCAGGGTGAGACAGATTTGGCAGCTACCTGTACTTACATGCCAGTTTTTTTCAGGGGAGGACTCAACAAAAGAACAATGGCATCTGCCAGCACTTATGTTCCTGGGGTGAGCTGCCCTGATTCCTGCCCCTCCAGCTCCCATCCTAAAACTAGACAATTGAGTCCTCCCTTTCCCTCCCCTGTATTTCCCTAGCATTCTTCATGCTGCTGCCCTAGTGCTGGAGCTCAGAGCAAGGGAGTCCATGAGCAAATAAGCCTGTGCTCAGGCCCTTTAAGGGAACACCTGGGACTCCAGAAGCACTCTTTCTTACTCAGCTCAATCCCTGCTGGTTCTCACAGCCAGAAGTTAAGGGGACTTCGTGGCGTTGGAGTCCTGGGTTGGGGAACACCGTGTGGGGCTTTTTCCTAGGGGGGAACTCTATAGCCGAGATCTCCTCTTTCTTAACACATTGTTGACTGGCAATTTTATTTTATTTTATTTTAATTTAATTTTATTTTTTTTAAGATTTTATTTCATTATTTTTAGAAAGAGGGGAAGGGAGAGAGGCAGAGAGGGAGAGAGATATTAATGTATAGTTGCGTTTCACCTGCCTCCAGCCACAGACCTGACTGGAGACCTGGTTTGCAACCTGGTTATGTGTCCTGGCTGGGGAATCGAACCTGCGACCTTTTGGTTCGCAGGCCGGCGCCTTAACCACTGTGCTACCAGCCAGGGTTGACTGGCAATTTTATACGAAAACTAATGCATGTGCAAACATGAGTTAACTTGGGTAGCAAACTATATCCATCTGTTCATTAATTGCCACATCTCAGGTTGGGGGGATTGCCCGTTCACATCTTTGCCCCTCACTAATGTCTGTGGCTTCCTCTTTATATCCTTAGTTATAGGAGTTCTGTTCAGCTAGCCTTTAGGGGGTTTTCAGTGATGGTTGCTGTAATTTTGATGTAGTCGTGGGGAGGAGGTGAGCAAAACATTTACTTACTTTGCCATTTTGACCAAAAGTTCTGTAAATTCTATTTCTTTGTTGCATTATTTGTTTGTTTATTGATTGGCTTTCTCTAACTCCATTGTTTCTGTACCTTATCTAATGGCAAAGGTTTTAAATTGCCATTGCCAACATTCCTTTGGCATGTATGTGCCATGAGACTCCAATGGGGCTCTGTAGCCTAATTATTATGTGGACGTAGGTAATCCATCAGCTCAACTTACTGTATTTTTCACTCTTTGCATCCATTGGAGATATATGTTATGTTAAGGTTATCCTGGATCTCTGTAGAGCTCTGGATTGTATGTCTTCCGACTGGAATATGATTTCCTTGTGAAAGAGGTTGAAGGTGTGATCTTTACATGCTTTGAAGAAGATGCTTTCTGGAGGAAGTTTTCAACACAGAGGGCATGTTTCCTTAGGCCTCACACCCTGATCCTGGCACATGTAGAACACAGTTTTTATTCCTGCAAGTGTTCTGCCTTCAGCCTTTCATTCTTAGTTGTGGCTCAGCCCCTAGTCATTTTGGTTGTTTAGTTTTTCTTTTACCTATTCAGGAGTCATTGAAGAACAAATAAGAAAGAAGACTGGTCTTATTTTTTTAAAGATTTTATTTATTATTTCCAGAGAGAGAGGCAGAGAGGAAGAGAAACATTAATGTATGGTCGCCCTTGACCTGCCTCCAGCCGCTGATCTGGCTGGAGACCTGGCTTGCAACCTGGTTATGTGCTCTGGCTGGGGAATTGAACCAGCGACCTTTGGGTTCTCAGGCCAGCTCTTTATCCACTGTGCTACCAGCCAGGGCTTCTTTTTATAATAGAACTCAATTGTAGTTAATGAGGAAAGCTATTTGTCTGTTTTCAGTATGTCCTATTATGAGGACTCGCAGAAAAAAAGAATTGCCTGAAGCAACTTTAGTTTTTTGAGAACAAGAAAGTTGTCTTTCTTGAGTGAGGAAGAATGGGCCATTTACATAGGTAAAGAAAATACCTGTTTTTGAAAATTCATATAATTTCAGGTAGATTCTTTTCTCAGTAGTTGAGAGAATGGGGAACTAAGGAGAGAACTGAAATAAATGCATCACAGGATTATTCAACAGAATAGCAGATTTCTTTTGTTCATAGAAGCTATTCCTGTTGCTTGACAGGTACAGCAGGTTGGGGGTGGGGTTTCTTATAATTGAAAAGAATACTTCTCACACCTTCACTACCCCTCAGCACAGAAAACTGCATTATAGTTCTTTTGAGGTTGGTAGACTGTCCCTCGGGACTACTTCTGATGAATGGTGTGAATACCATGGCATGCAGATGGGCATGCTCCATCCTCTTCCCTGGCCAAGACAATTGATAGTTGATGATTAAGTGGAGGATCATTCTGGTTAGGGATGAACCACCTGATTGAAGATTGAACATGGGGAAGTTGGGTCTGGCAGCTCTTAATCGGTACCTTGAGTTGAAATGGAAGTAGAACCTTTTTCTTTGGAAAGAGCATGTAGATTATGGGAGGAAGGGCACTTTTAAGAAACTGAATCATTTAGTGAATCTGTGGGCCAACTAGGAAAAACCTCTTTCCAGGTAACAATCAGAACTATGTAAATGACTGAGAAATGAAATTCAAGAAAGGTTCCCCAAGATTTTAGTAAAATGGGAAGTTTTATTTAAAAGGCAAAACTAGAAACAAATCCATAAGGTAACTTGAAAGTGGCTTCTGCTACTACTATGTGAATCCTGAATTGTTGGTGACATATTCCATGGTCAGTTTGCACAAGGGTTTCTCTCTAAAATGGAGAGAGATCCTCCAGGTGGCACTCTTTCCTCAGGCCTGGGAGCATCTTCTGGCATCTGTGCCTGGTCTCTGGAAATGGAAGCCAGGAACTTGTACATTTTACCTTGGGCTTCTATTCTGGCCTTGGTCAGCCTAGGAAGGTTATCCAGACTGAACAGCATCTATACTGTACCTACAGCATGTCGCTGAACAATCGCTAGTGAATGGGTCAAATGGTATTTTCTTTGATGAATAACATTGTTAAAGGAGCTGTGGATAATTCCCTTCCCATTCTTACAAATACCTAGGCTATCACTTAAGGCAATGGGTCTCAACTTTTTGTGGGGTTTTAGTCTATTGTTTATCTGATTTCCCAAGGTTGTGTCTATCTTCTGAAAGTTCCAAATGGTGTACATATGCACACACACACACACACACACACACACACACATACCTATGATATTTTTGTTATAAGAAAACTGGCCCAAAGAAGTAGTTTGTCCAAGCCTCACAGCTAGTTTCTGTCTTAGATAAGTATACACAAGTAACTTCTTAGTGGAGGGAGGCAGCTATAAATGCAGGGAGGGATAAGGCTATTAGAAATTGCTTCACATATAGAAAGTCTTGGCAAGAAATTGTCTTTTCAAATTGGATTTTGATGCCCACAGGTTCCTAATCTAGACCTGATTTTGAACATTTGTATTAACTTCTTCCTAAAAATACACATTTTGTTGAAGCTTGAAATTTCCTGAAAGCTCCAATTTAGAGTTTTTCAGTTATGTGGTTTGTTTATGTATTTTTAAAGATTTTATTTCATTATTTTTAGAAAGAGGGGAAGGGAGAGAGGGAGAGAGACATCAACGTATGGTTGCGTTTCACCTACCTCCAGTCACAGACCTGACTGGAGACCTGGTTTGCAACCTGGTTACGTGCCCTGGCTGGGGAATCGAACCTGCTACCTTTGGGTTCACAGGCCGGCGCCTTATCCACTGTGCTACCAGCCAGGGGCAATTACATGGTTTAGATAGGAATTTCTTATTTTGTCATAGAAGTTTGGTTAAGAATGTTGTGATGTTACAGGATATAACTAGATAGTCTTATGTTTCAAAACCAAGTTATTAAATTGCTTAGAGATTGGCATAATTCTGATTCTGTGTGTAAGATCTTCATTGAGAAACCAGGTGCCTTAGATTTCTTGTGCTGAGCAAGAAAGTGGGGTAGGAGTAGGTGGGTCTTAGCCCCTCCAACTATTAAAGACACTAATGTCAAGGCCTAAGACACCTACTGCCTTTCTTGTCTCAGCCTTATAGTAGTTTTTCTGTTTTTGTTTGTTTTAATCTTCGCCCAGACATTTTATTCCCATTGCTTTTAGAGGGTTGGTTGGGACAGCAAAATATCGCTGTGAGAGAAAAGCATTGGTTGATTGTCTCTGATACGAGCCTGGGCCAGGGATTAACACCCAGACCAGGGATTGCACGAGTCTGAACCAGGAATCAACCCGCCACCTAGGTATGTGTCCTGACCAGGACTTGAACCTGCAGCCTTTTGGTTACAGGATGATGCTCCAACCAATTTAGCTATACCGGCTAGGGCAACTGTCTAAAGTTTTAAAACATCCTACATTCATTCCATTTTCATTTATTGGATGCCAGGCATGGCTCTGGTCACTGAACAACCAAACCCCTCCACTTAGACAAAAATTCCCTTTCCCTATCATCATATAAGTTCTAGTGACAAAGATAATAATAAACTAAGTAAATATGCTTTAAGATTTTATGTACCAAGGACAAACATAAGTGTAGAGTGATAAATGTGAATTCCAGAAATGGGAGAAAGAGTAATGAGTGAGCTGCCATTCTGAATAAGATGGTCAGTAACTCTCTAGAAGGTAAGCTCTGTGTATATGAGCTTACCTTACTGAGCCAAAATACCAGCCCTTACAAAGCCTTAAGGTGGGAACAGAGTGCCTGGTGAACTCAAAAATAGGAGAGGCGGAGGGGGAGGGGGCAAATTGTATAGGGCCATTATTAGGATGAAGATGGAGGATGAATATCTAGGGGTTTGCCATACTATTTACTTTTAAAAAATGTTTTCATTTTTTAAAGGGTTTTTTTTTTAAGCTACTAAAGGTTTCCTATTTTCTTTTTAATTCTGAGTCCAGTAGGAAATCTTTAGTAGCTTGAAAAAGAACTTTAAAGCATGGAAACAGTAGAGAAATTAGTGTGGTGAACCCCTAGGTACTCATCACCCACGTTCATTACACAGCTAATTGTTTCATCATCACCTTCCTCCTCCCTTCCCTGCTACTGCAAAATACCCTGGAATGTTGAAGCCAGTTCCAGACAGCATAACATTTCAAACTCGGGACCCATTCCTGGGAAAAGTCAGTTTTGTTTGTTTTGAAGCTTTCATTTTTCCATCAGCTGCTGGCCTCCCTCCCTTTCCTCAAACTCAATTCTCCACTCAGGCTCACCCTGTAACACTGCTCCCACTCCCTGAATGCTGGGTATTCAATAACAAAAATGTCAAATGCAGTTGAGTTGACAGCTTATGCCACCACGTCCCCTTTGAGTTCTGTTCTGTTTTCTTTAGCCTCCGCCATTTGCTTTAGCTAACCCAAACCCATAGTTGATGGGTGTTCAGAAGGTGCCCAGAGAAGACGACTCTTCTTTTTAATTGATTTTATTATATTTTTAAAGTGAGGGGGAGAGAGAAAAGCATCGATGTGAGAGAAACATCAATTAGTTGCTTCCTGCATTGGGGACCACACCATAACCCAGGCATGTGCCCTGACCAGGAATTGAACCGACAACTTTTTGCTTTGCAGTACGATGCTCAACCAACTGAGCCACACCGGTCAGGGCAAGACTTCCTCCTGTTGATTGTTTCAGTAGAGGGGGTATCTGCTCTCTAGATTCCTTTCATGGAAAGTCCCAGTAAACATGGTTACTTAGCTCCAGCTGTCAGGCCCTAACCCTGGCTGTCAGCTGCAGTCTGGACTGGCTTGGTTGAAGGCAGGGCCACTCCTTCCCTAAGAACTCTGGGTGCAGTGGTGGGACTGGAGCAGCCCCTGGCTGGCTTCTGTTTCCCACGTTCTCTGACTTTGGAAATAACTGCTGTAAAAGAATATTAATTGTTTTCATTTGCATGAAGGCTCCATTTATGCTTGATTACCATGAGGTACAATAAAAATGATGCATTACAAATATGTCAGATTAACTTTGTTACAAATTCCATTAAGTTTCAGTACTAAGCTTTATTCCTAAATTCATAGTTTTAATAGTTTGCAGTATCTATATCTATACTATTACTACTTAAACCTAAAATAATTTAGGACTTCCTGATCATTAGTCATCTATTTAGTAATCTGTTCTAATAAAATTAACTTCAGTTGCACTGGTCTGAAGTAGCAGAAACCTTGTACCCCTTTTTGAGAATTGGGATGCTTGCACATCTCAAGGACTAGGGAACATGGGTTTGTAATTACGTGTACAGTTTCTTTTATTTAGTTTAGAATTGTGAGCTCTTTTCAAACCCAGGTTTTCTTTTTCTGTCTTTTCAACTCTCTTAGGCTTCATTTTCTTCTCAGCTGTGTTTGTTCACTCTGTATTAGGTTGAAGATAATTCTCCTTGATAGGGAATGTGGAAGCAAAATAGTGTGAGTTATTCAGCTCACTTTCTCGCATTTTTAACATCACATTATAAGTATAGCCTAACTCGTTTCTTTTCTTTCACGGACCATACTTCCTCCTTGCCCCCAAAATCTCTTGAAATCTTTTTCATAAACATCAGCATATTCTGGGTTTTGCTCTTCCTGACACTATTCTTTCATGTCCAGGTCATTCTTACATTTTTGCTTATGAAGGACCTCTCTGTTTTTGTTTTCTAGAACTCATTGCTGGTTTCCATTTGCAGTCACACTCTTTTTTTATTATACCATCAGTCTCTGTTTTGAACCTTCCCTCCGCTTCCATTTTATTCATAGAATAGCATCTTTTTCTTTTATTTCCTTTGTTATTTTTCTTTTCTTTTTTGAATAGAAAGTATTTATTTGGGCAAAAAGGAGGTATAACCCAGGAGACACAAATTCAGGTAACAACTTAAGTTGTGTTCCCTGATGTCTGTTTTAAAGTCTGTGGCTGTGAGGTAATTTCTGGCATGTTTTTCTGTGCCCTTTAACATAATGCTTTTTCAAAGCCAGGGCCTATTCCTGGGCCCAGCCATTTCTTTTTGGCTGGTCATAAAATTTGCAGTTGTTCTCTACTGATGTTTTGGATAATAAGCTTCCCTCTTTGCTTCCTTGACTTTCTGAAAAGCAATTATTATCAAGGCAATTAAAAAACATATTGGACACTGGCTGGTGGCACAGTGGATAAGGTGCCTGCCTGTGAACCCAAAGGTCACTGGTTCAACTCCCCAGTCAGGGCACGCACATAACAAGGTTGCAAGCCAGGTCTATAGCCAGTCTGTAGCTGGAGGCAGGTGAAAAAGACAAGCCATACATACAGTGATGTCTCTCTCCCTTCCCCTTTCTCTAAAAATAATAAAATAAAATCTCTTTTAAAATTTTTTTTAAAAAATTGGACATTCTGTGTTTAGGAGAGTGGGAGCACTAGCCGACTTATGGAGAGCTGAAGTCACCTACCTGGCTATGTCACTTTCGCGTTCATTTAGGAAAATATCAGCCACCTCTGCTACTGGCTGGATGGTACTGTAGTACATGTTTCTGGCAGTATTTCTAATGACAAACAAAAAACAGCATGTTAAGATTTCTACTGAGTTCTCAGGGTCCTCAAGTGAAATTTCTACAAAGCACACGTTAAACAACCAGGCACTTGGAGTGAAGAGAAACAGAAAGATAATCTGTGGAAAACACACAGCACAGGGCCTGACACAGAGACACATTAACTCTACTCTTTAGCACTTTGCATTCAGTGCACACAATTGAGTTTAATTATGTAGGTGGTTCTCCAACTAAACTGGAATTCTTTGAGGTCAGGGATGGTATCTAATACTCTTCTCGATATGGGCCTGGACAGAGTAAGCTAAAATAATGGGTTGGCTTTTGGTTAGCCCAATGCAATGTGTGGCAACTTAGCCCAAATAAAGAACAGAGCACTTTTTTGGCATGAGCTGGAGTGTCCTAAGTAACCCATGATGAGACCTCTCACCTGGGAAAGATTTTGGGTCCCAGGGGAGCTGCTTCCCTTGGCTGTGTGTGGATATTTGTATTTATGTATGTGCCTAAAATCTTGTTTGTTGAGAATTTATGCCACCCAGAGGCACAGATTACCTTCAGTTCTTGTCATCAGGATTGCTCAGCACTAACTGAAGCCCCAGGATTGCATTTCAGGGACAACTGAAATGCAACCAAATTCCGCAAGGCTTCTGGACCAGTGAAGATCAGAACATTTCAGGGCACTTGGAGTTTAGCATATTTGACTTATGTTCTAATTCTTTTAAAGTCAGTCTTCAGCTTCGATAGGGTAATGTTTAAATAGAATTGGCAGTTAACCGAAATGCCAGTGTTTAAAATTCTGGACAAAAGGTTTTTATTTTATGATATTATTCTTGTTTTTGGAAGTGCATTTCCATTTGATCACATCGTGATGATGATGATTATTTGGGGGCAGAGATGGGGGAGTTTAAGTAACAAGCAATTTTTTTTTTAACCAGGCACTAAAAAAGACAAAAGTGTGATTTTTTTCTCTGAGTCTATATGGTCGTCTCCGCGTGAGCATGTGAGCGAGTGAGCGAAGTGGTAAGAGGCAGGCCTGGGGCTGCTGAGTGAATTTTCCCCTCCTGGCCTGAGTCTGGCAGGAGAAGAAAGGAGAGAGGACTTCTGAGCATAAGGCTGAAGTCTTCAATGAGATAGAGAAAAAGTGTGTGAGAAATTCAAGGGGCAGACTGAAAAGGGAAGCCTTCATAATGTTTACAGAATGCTATAGACGGTGTGGTAATATCAAGCTAATATGCACTTGGTAGTTATTTTATTAAATGGCGTTATTATCAGTATTTGGTAGGTGGTCAGGATTTACATTAGCGATTATGCCTAGTTGCTGAGGGGCCATATGCATCCTGGATCTGAGGAACCAAAGCTGTATGTTTTCACATTTAATCCTAACAACATTCCTTGGAGGGGGATATTATTGTTCCTATTTTACAGATGTGGAATCAAGGAACAGAGGGGTTAAGTGTCTTGGCCAAGGACACACAACAGGTAATATAAAGTCAGGGCCCCTACCCAGGTTTGTTTGATTCTGGGGTCTTTCTGCCTCTCACATGTCTTCAGATGTTTTAGTTGGCCAGGACTACCAAAACAAAGCACTAGAAACTGGGTGGCTTTAAGAGCAAATGTATCATCTCAGTTTGGAGGCTAGAAATCCAAAATCAAGGTGTTGGCAGGCTGTGAGGGAAGAACCTCTTCCAGGTCGTTCTCCTTGGCTTATAGATGACCATCTCTCTGTCTCTTTATGTCATCTTCCCTCTGTGTGTGTTTCTCTGTCCAAGTTCCTCCCCCTTTTAAAGGATACCAGTCACCTTAAATTAGAACCCATCCTAATGAGCTGCTTTTCAGTTGATTATTTCTATAATGACCCTATCTCCAAATAAGGTCACATTCTGTGGTGCTAGAGTTAGGACTTGAACGATATAATTTGGGGGCGGGGATTACAGAATTCAACCGATAACATCAGGTGAATGCACAGGTCACACACTACTAGCAGCTGTGCTTTAGACACTTTATAGTGACAGGACTTTTCCTATTGCCCCTTATTGTCTTTGTCCATTTGATTTAATCTGTTAACTAACAGCCATGAACATAGTCACTTTCCAAGCAGGCCTGCTCACTGGAGTGAGCTTCAGGTCAATAAAGCTGTTCAGTGGGCTCTAATTTAATTAGCCAAGTTACTGTGACAGCTGCTTTGTAACTAGTTCATGGATAGCAGAGCAGAGAGGAGACCCGCAGAGCTCATTGCTGATTCTGGCCATCCCTGATGTAGCCCTGTGCCCTGGGAACTTTGCTCCTTTCTGGCAGAAAAACTGAGTGGAAAAAAAGTGACATTGGGGATTTTCTACCCTGGATGTGTTGTTTAAAAATGAGCGGGGCCCTGACTGGTAGCACAGTGGATAAGGCACCAGCCTGCAAACCCAAAGGTCGCTGGTTTGATTCCCCAGCCAGGGCACAAAACCGGGTTGCAAGCCAGGTCTCCAACCAGGTCATTATCTGGACGCAGGTGAAAGGCATTGATATTTCTCTCCCTCTCTGCCTCTCTCCCTTCCCCTCTCTAAAAATAATAAAATCTTTAAAAAAATGAATGGGAACCAGAATAAAAGTTAAAGCCCTGCCCTTTCATTCCCTTCCTTCCTTATCTTGCCACACATTATACCAGGTCTCTCCCACTACTTACAAAGTTTCTGAAAATCTCCTTTACTGTAAAACCTTCATGACCTGAACAAGATTTGTCTTCCAGCTGTTTCCACCCAAGCTGGCATGGTTCCTCAAACCTCTGTCTCCCCCATCTGAACTCCAGGCCTCCACCTTCCTCCCAATCCATGTGGCATTGACTTTATAAGTCTCTCACCACTCTGGGATGCAGCCCTGGAGTAGGATAGGAGGATCTCTGGATTTCAAGTCAGAAAATGTGACTTTTCTTTTTGCCTCTGTCACTTGGTCCACCAGTGTGAACTTGGGCAAGCCCCGCTGCTCTCAGTGTGGTCAATAATCAATAAATATAAGTTACTAATCAATAAATAAAAATTCTTGCCTGGCTTACCTCCCAGCATGGTGGCGAAGACAGAAAAAACTTTAAAGGAGCTGCCTCCACACACACAAGTTGTTATGAAAACAAAGAAAATTGTGCTGATGCTCTATTTACCATATAATGTGTTACTGGGGTCATTTTTCTGTCTGTTTCTGCATGTATGTGTGTGTCTGAGTTGGACTGTGAATTCCAAGAAAGCCCCACCCTGCACTGTGTGCAGTTAGAATTTCATGAGCTTTTGATGATTAATAAAAACCAGCTTGGAGAAGAAAGAAAAGATCAGTGGGTGACAAAGTGGACATTAAAAAAGTACATGGAGAGGGACTTGTTTTCTCTGAGTCACAACGACACATCAGTCATTAAACATTGATTTTAAAGGGCTAGACAGCTATTGGTGACTTAGAGCAGATGTCTGGGAAGTTATTTTTAATCAACCACAGGATTGATTTTTTTTTTTTTGCTACTTCTTTGCATCTTAGTGAAAGCAGATGAAAAATGCAGTTGTGTCGAGTAGTGACATAACCCACTCACCATATGGGGAATTTTCCCAGTCCACATTCAGTCAAGTATTTCTTTTTAATTTAATTTATTTTATTGTTATTGTGTTACATTTATCCCATTTCCCCCCTGCTGATCTCCCCTGCCCCACCCTTCCTATCCCCCCTCCCACAGTCAATCCAATGTATTGTCCATGTCCATGGGTCATCCATGCTAGTTCCTTGACTAAACTGTTACCCTTCTTTGCCTCTTTCTCCCCCCAACCCACCTCCCCTCTGCACACTGTAAGTCTGTTCCTTGTTTGCATGTCTCTGGTTCTGTTTTGCTTGTTTGTTTTGTTCATTAGTTTCTTGTATTGGGTGAGATCATATAGTATTTGTCTTTCACTGACTGGCCTATTTCACTAAGCATAATACTTTCCAGTTCCATTCATGTTGTCCCAAAAGATAGGAGTTTCTTCTTTCTGCTGTGTAGTATTCCATTGTGTAAATGTACCAGTTTTTTTTTTTTTTTTTTTTTGATCCATTCACCCACTGATGGGCACTTAGGCTGTTTCCAGCACTTGGCTATTGTAAATAGTGCTGCTATGAACATGGGGGTACGTAGGTTCTTACAAACTGGTGTTTCAGGGTTCTTTGGTATAATCCTATCAGTGGAATTGCTGCATCGAAAGGCAGTTCCGTTTTTAGTTTTTTGAAAAAAGTCCATACTGTTTCCCAAGAGTGGCTGCACCAGTCTCATTCCCACCAGCAGTGCACTAGGGTTCCCTTTTTCCTACATCCTCACCAGCAGCACTTCTGGTTTACTGATTTGTTAATGATTGCCATTCTGACAGGTATGAAGTGGTATCTCATTGTGGTTTTAATTTTCATCTCTCTGATGGCTAGTGATGTTGAACATTCTTTCGTATGCCTATGTGCCCTTTGTATGTTGTCCTTGGAGAATTGTCTGTTCTGGTCCTTTGTCCATTTTTTAATTGGGTTTCTATTTCCCTGGTGTTGAGTTGTATAAGTTCTTTATATATTTTGGAGATCAACCCCTTGTCTGAGGTAGCATTGGCAAATATGTTTTCCCATATAGTTGGTTTCCTTTTCATTTTGCTGATGTTTTCTTTAGCTGAGCAAAAAATTTTCAATTTAATGCAGTCCCATTTATTTATTTGTTCCTTTATTTCTTTTGCCTTTGGAGAAATATCAGTGAAAATATTTCTGCATAGGATATTTGAAATTTTCCTGCCTATGTTTTCCTCTAGGACTTTTATAGTGTCATGGCTTATGTTTTTTTTTTTTTTTTAAATTTAATTTTATTGTTGTTGTATTACATCCATCCCCTTTCTGCTCCCCTCTGTCCCCCTCCCCACCTTATGTTTAAGTCCTTTATCCATCTTGAGTTTATTCTGGTGTAGAGTGTAAGTTGGTGGTCTAGCTTTATTTTTTGCATGTCCTTGTCCAGTTCTCCTAACACCACTTGTTGAAGAGGCTATTTTCACTCCATTTTAAGTTCCTTTCCCCTTTGTCAAATATTAATTGACCATAGAGTCCTGAGTTTATTTCTGTGCTCCTTATTCTGTTCAATTGATTTATATGTCTGTTCTTATGCCAGTATCAGACTGTTTTGATTACAGTGGCCTTGTAGTATACATAGTTTGATATCCGGTATTGTGATTCCTCCTACTTTGTTCTTCTTCCTCAAGATTGCTGTGGCTATTCATGATGATTTTTGACTCCATATAAATTTTTTAAGTATTTTTTCTGTATCTGTGAAATATGTCATGGGTGTTATAAGTGGGATTGCACTGAATCTATGTAGATTGCTTGAGGTAATATGGACATTTTAATGATGTTAATTCTTCCCATCCATGGACATGGTATATGCTTCCTTTTATTTGTATCTTCCTTAATTTCTTTAGTGTTCTGTAGTTTTCTGAGTATAAGTCTTTTACTTGCTTGGTTAAGTTTATTCCTAAGTACGGTATTTTTCTTGTTGCTATAGTAAATGGGATTTTGTTTTCCAACTTCTATCTCTGATGTTTCATTGTTGGTATACAAAAATGCCTTTGATTTCTGAATATTGACTTTATATACAGCTCTTTGGCTAAATTTGCTTATTAGGTCAAGTAGGTCTTTGGTGGAGACTTTTTTTTTTTTTTTTTTAAGATTTTTATTCATTACATTTAGAGAGGGGAAGGAAAGGAGGAAGAAAGGGAGAGAAACATCAATGTATGATTGCCTTTCTCCTGCTTACAGCTGGGGACCTGGCTGGAGACCTGGCTTGCAACCTGGGTATGTGCCCTGGCTGGGAATGAACCCAGCAACACTTGGATTCATAGGCTGGTGCTCAAATCACTGAGCCACACCAGCCAGAGTCTATGGGGTTTTGTATGTACACTATCATGTCATCTGCAAATAATAACAGTTTTACTTCCTCCTTTCCAATTTGAAAACCTTTGATTTCTTTTCCTTATCTGATCACTATGGCTAGAATTTTCAAAATGATGTTGAACAGAAGTGGAGAGAGTGGACAGCCTTGTCTCATTCCTGATCTTAGGGGGAAAGCTTTAAGTTTTGCCTATTGACTATGATGTTGGCTGCAGGTTTCTCATATATGGCCTTTATTATGTTGAGGTATGCTTTCTCAGCATCCATTGATATGATCATATAGTTTTTGTCTTTCATTTTGTTTATGTGGAGTATTACATTTATTGATTTATGAATGTTATACCATCCTTGCATCCCTGGGCTGAATCCCACTTGATCATGGTGTATGATCTTTTAATGTATTGCTGGATCCGGTTGGCCAATATTTTGTTGAGAATTTTAGCATCTATGCTCATCAGAGATATTGGCCTGTAATTTTCTTTCTTTGTTGTGTCTTGACCTGGTTTGGGGATTAGAATAATATTGGCCTCATAGAAAGAGTTTGGGAGTCTTCTCTCTTCTTATACTTTTTGAAATAGGTTGAGAAAGATAGGAGTTAGTTCTTCTCTAAATGTTTGGTAAAATTTGCCTTTGTAGCCATCTGGTCCAGGGCTCTTG
Source organism: Noctilio leporinus (assembly GCA_004026585.1). NCBI lineage: Eukaryota > Metazoa > Chordata > Mammalia > Chiroptera > Noctilionidae > Noctilio > Noctilio leporinus. Next base: position 59,981 of record PVIW01003320.1, read on the forward strand.
TGTGCTAGGAGTTTTTTTATTACTTCGCTTTCACTAGTTATCATCAGTCTATTCAGGCTTTCTGCTTCTTCTGGATTCAGTTTTGATAGATTATATATTTCCAGAAATTTGTCCATTTCACCCAGGTTGTCAGTTGTCAAACTTCTTATCATATAGTTGTTTATAGTAATTTCTTATAATCCTTTGTAATTCTATAATGTCAGTTGTGAGTTCTCCTCTGTTGTTTCTGATTTTATTTATTTGGGTCCGCTCTCTTTTTCTCTTGATGAGTCTGGTTAAAGGTATGTAAATTTTGTCTATCTTTTCAAAGAACCAGCTCCTGGATTTATTGATTCTTTGAATTGTAGTTTTAGTCTCTATGTCATTTAATTCTGCTCTGATCTTGATTATTTCCTCCCTTCTACTTGCTCTTGGCTTTGTTTGTTGTTGCTCCTCTAATTCTTGTAGCTTTATATTTAGATTGTTTGTATGACCTTCTTCTAAACTTTTTAGGTAGGCCTGTATTGCCATGAATTTTTCTCTGAAGACTGCCTTTGCTGTGTCCCATAGGTTTTGGGCTGTTGTGTATTAGTCATTTTTATTTGTTTCCAGAAACTTTCTGATTTCTTCTTTGATCTCATTGTTAATCCACACATTACTTAATAGCATGTTATTCAGTCTCCATGAATTAGAATGTTTTTGGGTTTTTCCTTGAGGTTGGTTTCTACTTTCAAGCCATTGTGATCTGAGAAGATGCTTGATGATTTTAGTTTCCTTGAATTTACAGAGGCTTGCCTTGTGTCCTACCATGTAGTATTTTTCCATGTGTATTTTACTTCTTTGGGGTGAAAGGTTCTGTATATATCAGTTAAGTCCATTTCATCTAGAGTGTTGTTCAATGCCTCAATATCATTTGCTTGGAAGATCTGACAATTGGTGACAATGGGGTGTTAAAGTCCCTTATTATTAATGTGTTGCTGGCATTATCCTTCTTGAAGCCCTGAAAGATTTTTCTTACATATTTAGGTTCCTATGTTGGGTACATATGTTTACAAGGGTTATATCTTCTTGGTGGATTGTTTTCTTAAGTAGTATGGAATGTTCTTCTTTGTTTCTTGTTATGACCTTTGTTGTGAAGTCTGTTTTGGCTAATATAAGTATTGCTTCCTCAGCTTTTTATTTTTATTTTTTTAATGTTAGTTTGTTTGGAATATTTTTTTCATCCTTCACTTTCAGTTTTTGTAGATCTTTTTTTTCTGAGGTAGGTTTCTTATAAACAACATGCATATGGGTCATTCAGCTACCCTTTTCTTATTCTTTCAGCTACCCTATGTCTTTTGATTGGAGTATTTAATCCATTTGTATTTAAGTTTATTGTTGTTAGGTACTTATTCATTACCATTTTTCCCTTTGTACATGTGTTTCTCTCTGTCTCTCTTTGTTTCTTTTTCTTCTTAAAGCAGGCCCTTTAGCATGTCTTGCAATGGTGGCTTGGTGGAGATATAGTCTTCTATCCTTCTTTTGTCTGGGAAACTCCTTATTTCACCTTTCATTTTGAATGAGAGCCTTGCTAGGTAGAGTAGTCTTGGTTGTAGGCCTTTGTTTTTCATTGCTTGGAATATATTTTGCCATTCCTTTCTGGCTTGTAGTGTTTCTGTTTAGAAATTAGGTGATAGCCTTATCAGATTCCTCTTGTATGTTATTGGGTGTTTCTCTCTTGCTGCCTTTAGGACTCTCTCCTTGTCTTTGAAATTTGCCATTTTAATTATGATCTGTCTTGGGGTGGGCCTGTATCGGTTTATCTTCATTGGGACCCTCTGTGTTTCCTGGACTTGCATGACTTGTTATTTCATCAAGTTAGGGAAGTTTTCTGTCATTACTTTTTCAGACAGGTTTTCTATCCCTTGCTCCTCTTCTCCTGGTATCCCTATGATATGAATATTATTACATTTCATATTGTCCTGCAGTTCTCTCAAACACCTTTCATTCTTTTTCAGGCTTTTTTTTTTTTTTTTGCTTTGTGCACTGTCTGGTCATTTTCTCCTATGTTGTCTTCCAGCTGCTGATCTGATAATCTGCTTTATCTAGCCTTATTTTGATTTTTTCTACTATGTTCTTCAGTTCAGAAATTATATTCTTCATTTCCTCCTGGCTTTTATTGATAGCTTCTATTTCCTCTTTAATGCTGATGTAGTTTTTAATAAGTTCCTGATAGCCTCCCTGGAGTTCTTTGTAGTTCCTCTGGAGTTGTTTGTAGTTTTCTTTGAGCTTGCTGATTTCATTGAGCTTCCTTATAACCACTATTTTGAATTCTGTGTCTGACAGTTTGTTTGCCTATACTTCATTTAGCACTCTTTCTGGGGATTTCTCTTTCCTTTTTGATAGGAGATTGTTTCTTTGTCTGCCCATTTTAGGTCACTCTTTCTGTTTGTTTCTGTTCTTTAGATGGATCTGATTTGACTTCCTGTCTTGGTGGTGACCTTCTATGGAAGAAACCCTTTGGGATTCAGTGGTGCATTTCTTTGATCTCCCGATCTTGATGCTGTTGGGATGCCCTTTATGCTATTTATTTGGGCTGTCTGGTTTTACTTGGGTTTTGGTTGTTTTTGTGTTGCTCTTTAGTACCTTCCCTCTGGCTAGCTGACTGAGAGTCACCCCACCCACCACATCCTGTATACTTTTGTGGAGGTGCTGCCAAACAAAAGCACACAACCCAAGGAAGAAACCCACACCCACAAAAATAACCCCCACTATCACACTACCAACAGCAAATGAGCCAGTATTAATAAAGATGTAAAGTGATTAAGATATTGTATGAAAGGAAAAACAGATAAGAGTTGAGTAACTGAAAGGAAAATGATTTTTGAGAGGTTAGGAGGAGGAGCAATAAGAGTAGCAGGTAGGGACAAGGCAGTGAGATAAAGTAAAATTTACATTGTATGTAAAAAAGGGGGAAAGAAGGCAGAATAAAGTAAGAGGGGAAGTGTATAGTATTAGGTTTAAACAGAAGTTACAAAATATGTATGTAGTGTGAGAGAGAACAAAACAAAACAAAAAAAGAAAGGAAGAGGAAGAGAAAGTAGGAACCAAATTAGAGAAAAAGCTTTACCACCGTGCTATGGACAACCCATGAGCTAAGATTAATATAGGTGGGATGGGAATAAGAGGGAGAAAAGAAAGGAAACTTTAAGAGATGTCTAGAGGAAAAGGAAGTGGTGTTGATATGATAGAGCAGGAATACTAAGAGTAAAGAATGGGAACCAGGCTAAGAGGAAAAAATTCAAATTTAAAATAAAAGAAATGGCTGGAGGAAGGTACTAATGGAGTAGGAGAGGGGGACAATAAGATTTGAGATTTGAAATACTAAAATAGTGAAGATCTATGAATAAAATTGCAGAGATGCACAGCTACCACCCTATCCACCACAAATGAGCAAATACTGATCAAGATGATGAGAGATTAAGTATATTTTATGAACAGGAAAAAGGATGTGAGATGATTAACAGCAAGAAAAATGGTTTTGAGAGGCTGGAGAGGGAGAAATAGTAAGAGTGTAGAATAGATACAAGTCATAGTAAGAGGATAGAATTTAAAGCAAAAATAAGAGATCAGGTGGTAAAGTGGAGTAAGAAGGGAGAAGCAAAATAAAATATTTGAAATAAAATATAATATAAAAACTAGTGACTTAAAATGGACAATCTAGGAGGACAATGAATGTCAAAAAGTTGAGCAGGAGAGAAAATAATGTATGAAGAAGACCATGGTGGAATTCATTTCAGTAGTATCTGGTTTTTACCACTTCTCTTACAGCAGCTCTGCTGCGAGCACGCTGGTCAGGCCCCATCCGCTGGTCCTTGGTGCACTTGAGTCCTCTGTGGGTTTGTTTTTTGTTTGTTTGTTTTTTAAGCAGAGCCTCTTTTCTCTATCTGCACACAGGCGTGGAAGCCCAGGGTGCCTGGTGAGTCTCCGGTCTTGGTTCTCCTTCCAAGAGTCTCTGTGTGGCCCCCACACTGCAGCACCAACCTCAGTGCGCTTCCCCTTTCCAAAATTCAGTTTCTCAGTCTCTCACAGTTGCTACTGGCCTCTCTCTTCCCTCATCTCTGGCTCTGACAGTTTCATCTTAAATTTCTCATTGAATTTTTCCTGGATGTTGCTGGGGAGGGCGCCTATGGTGGGAGCGGAGTGCAGTTTCTAGGGCCCACATTGCCTTGGCCTTCTCTCTTCACCCAGTAGCTCCCGGTTACTAAGCTGATCCTCGGCTGCCCCTGCACAGTGCAGCCAGAAGCACTGGGCAGGGCAGCCCTGGTGACTCTGCTTAAAAAGTGCGGGCTAGGTCTTTGCCCCCTCCCACAGGGTCTCTGTGCTCCTGTCCTTGTTTGTGCTCCCTCACAGGTCCTCTCACTCTCCTCTCTGCTATTACTCCAAATCCTTTCAGTGATGGGAGCAGGTAGACAGGGCTGCCCCTCCCTATCTTTTCCCCACTATATTCCACATTTTCATTACTCCTTCATCCATTGATAGACACTTGTTTCCATGTCTTGGCCATTGTGAATAATGCTGCAATGAAAATGGGAGTGTAAATATCTCTTCAATGTTCTGTTTTCAATTTTTTTAAATATGTGTTTAAAAGTGAGATTGCTAGGTCATGATTATTCTATTTTTAATTTTTGAGGAACCACCATAGTGGGCTTTTTACTTTTTCTTTTTTTTAAGATTTTATTTATTATTTTTAGAGAGAAGGGAAGAGGGAGAGGCAGAGAGGGAGAGAGACATCAATGTATGGTTGCTTTTCACCTGCCTCCAGCTATGGACCTGGCTGGAGACCTGGCTTGCAACCTGGTTATATGCCCTGGCTGGGAATCAAACCAGCAACCTTTGGATTCATAAGTTGGCACCTTTCCACTGAGCCACCAGCCAGGGCTACCATACTGTTTTTTTTTATAGTGGCTGTACCAATTTACATTTGAACCAACATTGCACAAAAGTTTCTTTTTACTCCATATCATTCTCACCAACATTTACCTCTTTTTATGATGACTGTCATTCTAACAAATACAAGGTTATATCTCAATGTGGTTTCAATTTGCATTTCCCTGATGATTAATATTGTTGAGCACCTTTTCATGTACATGTTGGCCATCTGTACATATTTGGGGAAATGTTTATTCAGATACTTTGTCAATTTTTAATTGGATTATTGTTATTATTAATTTTTGCCATGGAGTTGTATGAGTTCTTTATATATTTTGCATATTAACCCTTGTTTAGATATATTAGTTGCCAGTATTTTCTCCCATTCCATACATTGCCTTTTCATCTTGTTGATGGTCTCCTCTGCTGTGCAGGAGATTTTTAGTTTCATGTCATCCTGCTTGTTTATTTTTGCTTTTGTTGCCTTTTCTTTTGGTGCCAAGGTTGATGTGGTTTCTTCAAGGAGTTTTTTAGTTTAATATCTAAAATATAAGTCTTTAATCCATTTTGCATTGATTTTTGGGTATGGTGTAAAATAGGGGTCCAATTTTATTCTTTTGCATGTGGCTGTCCAGTTTTTCCAACACCATTTATTAAACAGACTTTCCTTTCCCCATTATTTACTCTTGGCTTCTTTGTCATAAATTGACCATGGATTTATTTCTGGGCTTTGTATTCTGTTTCATTGATCTAAGTGTCTGTTTTTATGACAATATAATGCTGTTTTGATTACTATAATTTTATAATATATTATAGTTTGAAATAGGGGAGTGTGAAGCCTCCAGCTTTGTTCTTTCTCATGATTGCTTTGGCTACTTGGGATCTTTTTAATTTTTATTTATAAATATCATGCATTATTTATTACTCAAAAAATTATTTTAGTTTAAATTACAGTTGCATACAATATTATATTAGTTTCATGTGTACAAGATAGTGATTAGACATTTATGTACCCTAGGAAGTGATCACCCCAACACTTAACTATCTTGTTTAATTGTGACATCAACCCTATGAGGTAGATACTATTATCCTATCTTTACAGGTGTGGCGGAGTAAGGGATGTGGTAGAACTGGGGTTGGATGAAGGCCTGACGTGGAAGCCCATATTCTTAACTGTCCCATCTGCGAGTTTTATGAGAGGCAATTGGAGAAAGAAGAGCCACTTCAGCTTTTCCCTCACCTGGGGCCTGTCCTGCCTCCCTGACTAAAGAGGCTGGCCCCGGGTGTGTACCCCTATCCTGGGCTCCGCTGAGCCACTTTGTGCTTTAAAGCAACTAGCACTAAGGGCTTCTTGAGCAACTGGCCCTTAGGGCAGCTGGATTGAGAGGCTCTATTTCCTTGGCATTCAGGTTCAGGGGCAGCCCAGGCCACAAAGGTCTCTGTCATCATCCCAATTCCAACATGGTGACAATCCCAGACTGCAGGGAAAACCAACCCACCACGAGGGGAGATGCAATCCAGAGGGCTCAGAAACATTTCAACAAATGCCAATATCGGTTTCTTCAATACACCCCTGTCAGCTGGAGGGGAGAATTGCGCTAGCTTGCATGGGGCACACTTTTTGTAGAAGGTGCCTGGTTGCTAAGCAATAGTAGCTAGCCTCCCCTCCTCCCTCTAACCTTTTTTTGTTTCTAAGCTTCCAGTTGGCAGATGGGAGGGGCTGAGCCTGCCCAGCCCAGGCCAGCCCTTGGCTCCCTTTCCTGCAACAAGGGGTCTATTCATGGTTTCTGAGCAGAGTTCATTGTCTCGCTGGCTTGTGCCTGTCTGCCTGCCTGTGTGGAGCGGGATGAAGGGAGGGGCTGTTGTGTGAACTAGGGAGACCTCACCCTTCAGTCAAGCTGGCTGAACTATTTAATCAATGCTGATCCAAGAACAAACAGGACCTGAGCCTTCCTAGCAGAACTTGAGGCGTTACATCTTTACCACTGACCCATATGGTAAGGCTATACCTCTGCACCACCCTTGATCTGACCTCTCACGCTTTCTACACCCGCTCAACCCCACTTGGGGTTCTCAGCAGGCAGAAAGTGCCCCCTCTGGCAGCTCTGGTACAGAGGCTATGTTCTAGGTGGGTGGGTGGCGGCCCTGTGTGGCCAACCTACTCATTTTGTTTTTGTCCACTGTTTGACTTTTATTCTCCTCCCTTTTCCTGAAATACCCAAAGCCCAAATAGTCAGATACAGCTCTTGTTATCTGTGAGGACCTATCTCAGAGGCTGCCTTTTTTAAGAGGCCTTCTCTGGTCTCCCCAATAAAAAGTAAGCTCTCCTTCTGAATGCCAACGGGAGTTTAGCTAAACTTCACTTCTGTCACTTAACATGCACTGCTTTGTTTACATTACGCATCTTCAGCGCTCAAATGCAGATTCTTGTAGGCAGCTGTGCTGGAGGTCCATGTTAATTTATCTTGAATTCCTTTCAGTATCTCCTATGGGGGCCTGTTCACCTGGGCTCCACACTTTACTGAATGAATGCCCTGAGGAGGGGCCCTTCTTCCTATGAGACAGGAGGGAAGGAAAAAGGGTGGGATCTTGAGGCCTGTGGAGGGGTATTGAGGGAATCAGCAGATGCCCTCCATGCTCTTTGGGGTAGTGAAGAGCATAAGCTTTGGCATCAGCTTGGTGTGGATCAAGTCTCTGCCCTAACACTTACTGGCTGCATGAGAGTAAGGTGGGTAGGGTTGGGGCCCTAGGAGGGGCATCTGTGAGAACACACAGGAAGTCCCCAAGATGAAAGAAGGCTAGCCAGGGGCAGTGAGGATGCAGCTGAGGTTAGAGGGTGGCCCTCTTTGGTGTGGGGATCTTGAGTAATTGTTCACTGTTTCCCCAGAGCCTGGTGCTGGACGGCCCAGCCCCCGTGGGGGCTGGGTATGTGGAGGAGGTCCCAGGATCCAGGATCCTTAGAGCAGAGCCAGGAGACTCACTGCAGAGGCCTGAAGCCCAACCACAACCCAGTAGGCCAGACTGGGCCAGATGGGAATGACAGGGTGGGGGCAGTGATGGAATGATCTTCCTATACCTCCCAGAGTCTCTTCCCCAGGTCTTCCTTGAGTCTGTCCCAAATGACTGATGATAAGAGGCCATCTTGCTATGTATCCCAGACCTGGTTTTGCCCTCTGTTTCCCATTTTAGCGATTGAGTGGGCTCTGTGGGCTTCAGGGATAATGAGGCAGGGGAGGTGGACAGGTGCAGTGGGACAAACTCACTCCTGCAGCTGCTCAGTGGCCGCCTATCCCCATGTGGTACCTCAGGGTGAAGTGAGGCTGGTAGGCCAGAGCAGGGCACCCAGATACTGTTCTGTTCCTCATCCCCGCAGTCTCCTGGACAGGGCGCTGGTGTTCCAGGAGGTGCTGTTGTGCAGTGCTGGGAGCCCTGGGGCTGCTGGCTGGTGTGAGTGTTGGCTCCTGGCTTCTAGGTCAGTGCTGAACCCTTCTGTGGTCTGGGGAGGGACCAAGTGCAGGATCTGGGGGTGCTGGGAGGGAGGAGCCGGTGTGAGCAAGACAGGCAAGCATCTTCCTCATGTGCTCTGGGTGCAAGGTACTGGAATGGGTGATCCATGAAGGCTCTGCTCAAACTTAGTAGAAATCTTTCCCACACAGACAGAGACAGCATGTTAGGTGGGGACATGCCTAAGGCAGGGTGGCTGATGAGTCACCCCTGGGCAGCTGCTTGCCTCCCTCTGCCACCCTCCTGTGGGCATCCTTCCCTTCTCTGTGACCCTCTCCTTGTCCTTGTCCTCTGAAGGGCTGTATCTGTGGCCAACTGACTCTCAGCCCACTGCTGGAACCTTGCAGGATGAGGAGGTGACTTTGAGCTGCTCAGAGGCCCCTAGTGAAGAAGTCTTGCTCCCCTCGCTTCCCAGAACAGGTGAGTCACACCCCAAGACTCCCACTCCAGCCCTGGGCCCTTCACAGCTCTGGGACCTCCCTTCTGGCCAGGCTCAAGAGGACCAAACTGAAGGACTGTGATTTCACTGGCAGTCATCTGGGTCTCCTCCTCTGACTTGAGGGTGGTGACATGGTCCAGCTGTGCAGAGCTGATCCCTGATTTGGGGCTTTCGGCACTCCCCGGGCACTGCCTTGATCTCCAGCTGGGGCATGGCCAGGAGCCAAGGTTGGCTGGAGAGATGACGACTTGACATTTGGGGCAGAGTGAGCCAGAAGTGGAGGGGAAGAGGAGCCAGGTATGTGGGGAGATGGCTGGCTTGTGACAGGCAGGGTCTTTGCCCATTGGCCACCTAGAGGGCTGGGAACATCAGTACACGTTGTCTCCCGCTTTCCCCCAGCATTGCCCTCTCTAGGTAGGAGCTGAGTGTCTGAAGGGGTCCTGCTCCTGAGGCTGGGGGCAGATTCAGTTCTAGAAGTTAGAAGTAGGTTGGAGCCTGCGTTTTCGTAGCTGTGTGACTGTGGGCACATTACTTCTTTGAGCTTCCAGCTCCTTCTCTATGAAACGGAGACAAAAATATTTACTACATGAAGTTGTAAAGATAATATGAGCTAATAAATAAAGGAGCCAAGCACAAAGCCTGGAGAAAAACAGATGCTCAATAAATGGTAACCAACACCAGTATTGTCATCAGAAGACATGGACTTGGTCCTAGATCCATCAGTTGCAGATTCTGTAACCTTAGGTAGGTCACTTAACCTCCATGCCTACATTTTCCTCCGTAGAATAGGGAGGATGATGGTCCTGACCCACATGGCTCCCATGACATCGAGTGATGGAACGCATTGAAAAAATGAAGTTGAAATGCTATCCAAATAGGGCTATTTTGTTCTCAGAACTCATTTGGTGCCCTGGGAGGCAGGGAGCCTGACATTGGGTGGCCCAGACACTATCATGAATCTTCTTCAAGTAGTGGTCAGGCCCCGCTGCCCCTGCCCACACGCCTCTACCTCACAGTAGGTGAGATGCGGCTTTTATGCCCGGTTTCAGTATCTTTCAGAATAAGTACTGAGGACTTACTGCTGGAAGTGCAAGTGAGGGCCCGGCCAGGCTGGCTCCTGGTCTGCCAGGAGGGCTGGAGTTCTGCCCTGGGGGAACGGGTCTGCCGGCGCCTTGGGCATCTCAGGTAACTGGGACCTGATCTGAGGCCTGGGGAGGGTGGGCACTGGCTGGCAGTTAAAGACCTCTGTCTGTGGTATTCAAAGTGCTCAGGGAATGGAAAGAGGTCATTTTGGTCATCTCTGTGCCTCTGGGCACGGTGGTGTCCCAGCTTGTGGCTCTCCCTTGAGCATCTCTGCTTTTTAACAAACATAAATCCTAGAAGAGGTCATTGCCACAGTCTTGCTCCGACACCAGCCTGGTGTGTCGTATCTTGTGCACATTCCAGTTGTTAACCCTCACCCTTCATGCTGCAGTTGTAAGCTGATTTCTCCTTTTCTATTTTCTTTTTTCTGTGAAGACTCACTTACCACAAAGGAATGAACCTGGCTGATATTAAGCTCAACAGCTCCCAGGAGTTTGCTCAGCTTTCTCCTAGGCTGGGAGGCCTCCTGGAGGAGGTGTGGCAGTCCAGGTAGGGCTTCTGAGGCAGTCCAGTGGGGTCCCCTCCTGGTGAGCAGTCTGGCTAAAACCTCCCTGTCATGGGAGCCTGGTGGTGAGGACATTGACCATGAAAGATAGGACAAAGAGGGACATTTCTTGATCAGAAATGACAAACTCAGTTCCATGAATCTGCACATCCAAGTTTCACGTAAGTTATCTTGTGAAATAACTGCAGGATGGGTGGTTGTTGTCACCGGATTTCACATGATGCTCTTATTCCCACTTTATAGGAGGGGAAACTGAAGCCTCATAAGATTAAGGGCCTTGTCCAAGGTCACAGAACTAGTAAGCAGCCAACCGAAATCTTGAAATCAGGCTCCTGTCTCCAGAGTGCTCTCTCATCCCTTTCACATTTTATTTGGATTACTCTGGTGTCTCAGTAAAGAGACAATTGACTTGCTCTAGCTAAGAACTACTTAGAGCCTAGAGACCCTCCAGAGAAGAGGGCTCTGGGATGGAGCGGGCCCTTCCTCAAATCCTGGGGGTGGGCACAAACTGAGAAGGTCTTCATTCAGCTTGGGCTTCCTCTAGCTGCCCAGCAGCATTCTGGGATTGGCTGGCGGAGAATCCATCAGCACTCCAAAGCCTTGCACCCTTGCGCTACCTTTTTGAGTGCTTCCTTATTTTAGACACTTGAACAGGCAAAGGGAAGTAGGAGTGGGACTGACTCTGCCAGGGGAGAAGGAGGGCTATGGGTTGGGCAAACTAGAAGAAACTATGGATCCAGGCATTAGGCTGCTGGAGGATGAGTGAAGAAAGAGAAGAGGAACTGAGGTTTATGCTAACAAAAGGAGAGGAAAGCTAGGATGTGGGTATGCAGGACTGGGGAAAGGGCTTGGGGTGGAGACTAGAAGGCTAGGAACAATCATGGGCGAGGAGTCCTGTTCACTCACCAGGGGCTTATTCATTCATCCACCACGCACGGATACTCAGGGCCCCTTAGTGGGAGCAGCTGAGCTTTCCGTTTGTGAATACTTGATGAGTAACTTTGGGCCCTGCCCAAATCAATCCTCAAGAACCACAAAATTCTGTCGGTGCTCTGGGGCAATCAAGCAGTGTGCACACACTGCTGTCCTGGAGACTGGTAGGAGAAGGGGCTGGGGCTCGGGTGGGGGTGGGCAACAGATGGCTTAGGCTACATGAGAGGCCCTCTCCGACCCACCCTTCCTCTACACCCTTGAATGGGTGCTCAGCCTTGGGTGGGCCCTTGCCTGGTTTCTTGCTGATGCTTCTATTTTACAGGAAAAATTGCACTTCTGGCCAAATTGTTTCCCTCAAGTGCTCTGGTGAGTCCTATCTTAAGTCTAGGAATGTAGTGGTGGAAGAAGGTGTCTCTTCCCTCCCCACTCCATCCTGTGTGTGGAAGAGCCCCATAGAGAGGCTCACCTGGGCCTGGGGTGGGGTTCTTTACTCACCTGTCCATCCGCCTGCTGGGCCCCTTCTTGAAGACACAGTTTAGCCAGACAGAGCCCTAAGTTTCTGTCATGATCCTGTTTCATCTGCTTTGGCCTCTGTTACTCACTCCCTCTTTCTCCTGGGGAGCCCAAAAGGTGGGATTATTATTGGCTATTAACCAGTTAGCAGCTTCAGGATACTAAGGAGGGTAGTGGAACAGGGGCCTAATGGGAGACGGTCTGTGCATTTCCTTTCATCTGTCTTCCATGCAGCTATCCATCTCATTGGTCCTTCCACGCAGGCATCCACACACCAATATTTTGACAGGGGTTTTGTTAGGTGTTGGAGCTCCGTAGATAATGCAGCCACAGTCCATGCTCAAAGCGAGCTCATGGCCTGATGGGGCCGGCAGATGTAGAATCAATATTTCTACTTCCAGTTCCCTGTACTCGGGACCAAGAATAATAAATGAAAGATATCCACACTAGGCCACATTCCCCGAGGGTTAGGACCATGCTGACATCCGGCTGCCTTTCTTTCCTTCTCACCAGTGCTGCTCTGTTTGCAGAGTGTGGGGCACGGCCCCTGGCTTCCCGCATAATCGGTGGGCAGGCTGTGGCTCCTGGGCGCTGGCCCTGGCAGGCCAGTGTGGCCCTGGGCTCCCGGCACACGTGTGGGGGCTCTGTGCTGGCACCGCACTGGGTGGTGACTGCTGCACACTGCATGCACAGGCAAGTCTGGGGGCTGCTGGGGACAACAGTGCCTCAGTCACTTTTCTGTTTGGTCCTTGGTACATCCTATATAAAACGCCTGTGTCCTACTGTCTGCCTCCCCACGTCTGCTCTGTGTGGGCACAATGGTGTTTGTGAAATTTTCTCAGTTCAGTGCCAAGAACAGCTCTGCATGAATAGCAGTACTAATACAAACACCATTTCTTTCTATTTGTTCCGTTTTTAAGTGTTTAAAACGCTGTCGCACTTACAGCACTGTGCTTCTCAATGTTTCTCACCACAGTAGTTAAATCACTTTCCATGTAATTATTTGTTTAACACGTCTCTTTGCCCTTACACTGGAAGCTCCGTGGGAGCAGGGACTCTCAGTCTTGTTTACCACTGAACCCCTTTGTCGATCTTTCCACTGCCTTGCCCCTGTGGCCTAGAATAGTCCTGCAATATAGTAGGTGCTTAGTAAACACTGGTTGGAGCGATGAAGGATGAGTGAATGAGCTCTGTGGCCCTGTACTCTTGGTGGCCGCAAGGCAGACAGTGGAACTCTCCTGTCACAGGGAGGAGGCCGCTGCCGGGAGAGGGGAGTGACTCCCTGCGACCTCATGTAGTAAGTGGAGAGACAGGACTGATGGAAGTTTTTCCGATTCGGCTTTGACTTGCAATATTGCACAAATCCCTTCAATGTTTGTTGTAAAAGGGGGTGATGCAGGAGCCAGGGTGGTAATTGCAGATGACCCATACCTAGCGTCTCACTTCTCTATCCATCAGTACTTGAGCATTTATGAAGCACCTCCTGCATGTCCAGTGTCTTGTCAGAACCTTGCAGTCTGGTGACACGGTCCCACTAAGAGCCTCCCTGGCCAGCATCCTCCACTCACCACCTCATTCATATCACCCTCTTCTGCCCACTTCTTCCCCGGGCTCAGCATGGCTCCTGTGTGCAGTTTCAGGCTGTCCCGTCTGTCCAGCTGGCGCGTCCACACGGGACTGGTCAGCCACAGCAAGGTCGGGCCTCACCAGGGGGCTGTGGTAGAGAGGATCATCCCCCACCCTCTCTATAGTGCCCAGACTCATGACTACGACGTGGCCCTCCTGCGGCTCCGGACACCACTCAACTTCTCAGGTGAGACGCTGGCCCTGGGCAAGCAGGCCTGGGAGGGGCCGAGAGGGGAACTGACTTCTAAGGCTTCCTCCTAGTGCTGTAAACCTTAAAGTATTCAGTTCATTTGGTGACCACGGTGAACTTCGCCGTTAACTGAACCTGAAGGTGCACCGACCCTTCCTTATGCTTTGGGGGAAGAGGTTGTGTCCCTCTTCATAGCTGGGCTGCAGGCAGGGTTTGCTGGAGGCCTCGCACAGAGCTGTAGAGTTGCAACCGCCTCGCCACCGCTGTTCCCCGGCTGGACCCGGTTCCCAGCCACTTTGTGGCATGTTAATAAGATTTCTTCTATTTTTCTGAATATTCTTCCACTCAATCCTTATAACAACCCTAACAGGAAAAGGAAGCAGGTATATACAGATACACACGCTGAATTTAATGAGGAAAGTGACTCTTTAAGTCCACGGGCTGCCGGTTCCTGAGCCTGTTGTGCGGACTCCCAGGCGGCCAGGGCCCCTCCACGGCCTCTGTCCTAAAGAGGCCGCTCCTAAATGTGCAGGTGCACACGCACACTCCCCTAGAAGCACACACTCACAGAATCACACTCGTGTGCAGCGCTCACACAAGTACACACACTCTTGTGCACACATGCTCAGACACACACCAGCCATACTCCCAGGTACACACACCAGACAGACACACCTATGCATGCACCCTCACACCAAACATTCATTCATGTTCACTCCCAGGCACACACCAAACGCACACACCAATCTCACTCCCATGCACACAAACCCATACTTGTCCACATATACTCCCAAGTACACGTACTCACTACACACACCAAACACACTCACCGCTGTGCTCACACCATACACGTTCATGTGCACACACTGTCAAATACTCAGCATTCCTCCCTACTATTGCTACCTGCATCCTTAGGTTTCCTGAATAACGGTTTTTGCTATGTGCCTTTCATGAATATGGGTACTCTCTGAACTGTTATTCAACAGCTAATATTTCTAAGTTCACTTAAATACATTTGAGAGGGGAAGTTTAAGTTACTATCTAGTGGGATGACTAATATTACAGTAAAGAGATAAGCATAAAGCACCCAAAGTGAGAAGCGAGCAGTGTTCTATCCTAGCTAGGGGCTGCCCTCTGCAGAAATGCTGGGCCCGGGCCTCTCAGTGTTTCCATGGAGGTTGAGCAGCAGAGACAGAGGAGCAGAGGAGCGCCACGTGCCCACCTGTTCACACCGCACCGCTCTCCTTGCTGCGGCCGGGGACACCAAAAGGGAATGGAAAGGGCACTACTCTTTCCCCAAGTGATTTCACATTTATATAATAGCAAGTCCGTGCACCATGTGGGCTCCATCTGTAGGACGGAAACAAATTGCCCCCAAAAGAACAAAACGCCTTGCTCAGAAAATTTAAAAAGGGTCCACGTTAGGACAGGTTGGATACAAACTCCCAGAAGAATTTCCATTCTTTCTCAGCACCCAGGTTGGGGTGTGTGGCACTTACACACCCTCACTTAGAGGGTGCCACACACGCTGCACTTTACACGTCCTCTGTGTGAGGGGGTCCAGCCTGCCACCCCGCTACAGGAGCAGTGGCGGGTGGAGATGGAGAACCAGGACCGTTGGAGAAGGGGCAAAGCGGATGGGCCCGACCTGGCCTCTGCCCAGGCTGGGAGCAGGGAGCCGAGCCTGAGTGGGGCCTGGGACTGTGCCTCTCCACAGATACCGTGGGTGCTGTGTGCCTGCCAGCCGAGGAGCAGGATTTTCCAAGGGGCTTGCAGTGCTGGGTGTCTGGCTGGGGCCACACCGATCCCAGCCACAGTGAGTCAGTTACCAGGGCCCTGTGTGCAAAAGGGGTATAGGGGTGGGGGAGCATCCTTTCCCAGGTGGAGGTGCCTCCACCCACCCTGGCCACAGGGCAGTGTCAGCCCACTTTTCCTCTGGCATCACCCTTGGCCAGGCCAAGGGCCCTCCATCTCCCCTGTCTGGGTCTTTCTGAGAGAACAACCGCTGAATTTCTCCTAAATTCAGGCCCTTTACTTTTGCTCCCCATGTCTCTGGAATGCCAAGGCCTCAGTATTCAGGGTATATGTGTGAGTTCTACTCATCCCCTTTACTCCCAGCTCACATCTGACAGACCCTTGCCTCCTTGTCCAGGGTCCACAGTGGCCCTGGGCCCCCCCTTTGGAACTGTGTCTCTGAGGCCTCTAACCTCCTCCTCTTGCTGCTCTGTCAGCCGGGGCCTTGCTTTGTGCTCTGTGGCCTTGCTCTGTCTGTGTCCCTTCACCTCCATGTCTGCCTCCTGCAGCCCACAGCTCAGACGCGCTGCAGGACACACTGGTGCCGCTGCTTAGCTCCCAGCTCTGCAACAGCTCTTGCATGTACAGGGGGGCTCTCACCCCCCGCATGCTATGTGCCGGCTACCTGGATGGGAGGGCTGATGCCTGCCAGGTATGGCAGCCAGGGGTCAAGGTGGAGGGTGGGGGCAGGGGTTCCACTGTGGCTTAGCTCCTGGTCTGAGCAGCCTTTTCTAGGAGGGCTGAGGCCAGACTGGATTCATGCTGGAAGCAGAAGGGGCCAGAATGGGGGGTCTGCTCCCTGGGAAGGTCTGATGCCCCTCCCTCTGAAAGGACTAACTGCCTGTTTCTCTGATCTGTGTGCCTGGCTCCCTCAGGGGGATAGTGGGGGCCCCCTGGTGTGCCCAGATGGGGGCACATGGCGCCTTGTGGGGTTGGTCAGCTGGGGCCGAGGCTGTGCAGAGCCCAAGCACCCGGGCATCTACGCCAAGGTTGCTGAGTTTTTGGACTGGATCCATGACACGGCATGGGTGAGTGTGGGGGCCTGGATTGGGAGGGGAGGTTTATAAAGGGCCTGTCCCTCAGAAACTGTGGCCCTTACCCCTTAGGTCTGGGCCTGGCTGGGATGGGGCTAGGGAATGTTCTCCAGAGTAAGAGGAAGCAGAAATGATGCATATAATGTTGAATTCATTGGATTTCTATCCATTGAAGCATTGACCAAGGAAGAGTAGGCCTGAGTTTGCATTGCAACACAGATCTGCCATTTACCGTGTGGCCTTTGGCAAGTTTCTAACTCGGTAAACTTCAGCTGCCATGTTATAATCATCATGGCCACCTTACATGCTACTGTGACATTTAAATGCAGTAGCCCTGAACAACACCTGATCCTCCTGTTATCTATGGACATGTTTACGCTCACCCCTAGTTTCTAAGGCAGTTACTAGCCTGCATTCCGTACACTGCAGAGAGAGCTCAGCATTTAGCCATTTGGGTTTGGCAGTTAGTTAATTCTTATACGACACTAGGCAAGCTGCTCAACTTCCTCTGTCCAGTGGGAGGGCCAAGTGAGATCATGTGTGTAAACCACTAACTTGTATCCAGTACTTGACAAATGCAAGAAGTGATAAAGAAAGGCGTCTTTCTGGAAGGTTGGGCATGGGGTGGGTGGCGGATAATAAGCTTTATGGATTACAGGGGACATATGTGCCCATCTTCTCATTCAAACCTTACAAAAGACCTAGAGAAGCAAGTATTTTTAGCTCCATTTGGTAGAAGTAGAAGTGAAGGTTTTGAAAGGTTAAGTGATTTTCTAAAATGAAGGTTATTGGGTGAATGCATAGTGGGGCCACACTGTGGATACAGCTCCTTTCTCTGTCAGCTCAGAACTCCCTCCCCTAGTCCCTGCATAGCAGACTTATGTTTCCTGGGGTCTCTGGCAGGTTCACTAGATGGAGGATAAGCAGCAGACCCTGATGAAGAAGGCACGGAGTTCCTATCGCTGATCAGGAGACAGTCACCACCCACCAGCCAGCTTATGGGCCCTACGGCCTCTTCCCTCGGGCCCTGATTTCTAGATCTTCCATCTCACCAGAGAGCTCTGATGATAAGAAGGAGGTTGGGCAGGGTTGGGACCAAGGGGGAGTTGATAGATGTCTGGGAAGAGCTAGAAACAGTCCTTTCCCCTTCCCAGCCCCTGAGCCCATCTTTTGGGAGGATGCTCAGGGATACCGTGGGTCTGCTTGCTTTCTGTGCTCTCAGGTGGGGTGGTGGGGTGGAGAGTGCCTTCCTGGAGGAGCCCTTGACTCTGGAGGCTCCTGGGAAGATGGGGTCAAGGTTGGGCCAGCCCAGAGAAAACACAACAGAGTCAGGTTCCTCCCCACGCTCCATGGTTGGTCTCACCTACTTCCTGTTCTTACCTGGCTCTGGCTGGCCCTGCTGGGGTAGGGATGGGAGTGGGGCCAATGCAAGAGGACTCTGGTTGGTGTTGGAATAGGGTGTTGGTTTCAAATGACAGTTCTGTAAATTGGTCCAAGGAGTTTTCTTTATTAAAGCGAAATGATATGTGGTCATGGTCCAGTCTCTCTCTCTCTCTCTCTCTCATACACACACTCACAATAAGGGGTAGAATTACAGTTTTCTTTTCATATTGTACATTTTCTTAAAGCTCTGGAACTGACTCCTGGCATGTACTTATTTAATTCTCTACTTTCGTTAAATCTGCATGTCAGGATCTGCAACCAAAAGCCCCAGCTCTCTGGGTGCTAAGATGCTGCAAGTCAGAGAAACACTTGTCACTGATCTCGTAGGGAGGCCTGGCTGCCCCACAAGACGCACCTGGCCTTCTTGGGCCCGACTCACATGTTACAAATGAGCCTCTTCCACAAGAGGATGATAAAGAGAACCCTAATTAGGGAATTTGCTAATAGCAATTTCCTGTTTGCCTATAGGAGCTCTGGCCAGGAGGCCAGTCAGATCTCTAGCTCAGAGGTTCTGACCTGCCCTTCCTTTGTTGGCACCTTGGGAAAGTGAGAAGTGAGTGCATTCCTGGGCTAGCTGCTGGAATGTGGGGATGGAGTTGAGGGCGAGGGGAGGTGGGAATATTCAAGTCCAGAAGGATTTTTTTAATGAGGACTAGCAAGGTGCCCAGCTGCGTTACCTGTTAACCGCTGTAGGGAATCCAGAGGTACAGAAACCAACTGTTTTATGGGAGCAGAGACTTACTTGCAACAAATTATTAGTAGCTAGCCAGGCAGAAAGCTATGAGGTGAGGCAGTAATTGCTAAGGGAGCTCTAAGGACCTGTTTTGAATTAGACGGGGCATCCCTGTGTGCTGGAAATCTGTGCTTTCCTCCCAGAGGATTCAGCATCTCACTTGCCTGGGCACAGCTTGTGAACCTCCTGAAACCTTCCAGGAAGGTGGCTCCTGGTGGCCCTGCCCAGGATGGAGCAGGCTCTTTCTGTTAGCGCTTCATGTAGTCCTGCTTTTCTTAGAAGGGCTGCTGCACCCTGTCATTCTTCTGGAATGTTTCTCAGGCTTTGCATTTTAGTTTTGGAAGTGCTGGGCTCACCCACAGCAGGACAGAACTGGAAATGCTATAAATGCTTAAGGCTGGTTTTGTAGCTATCAGGCGGTGGTTTTCCTGAGTCTCTCAATTGTTTTCTCTCTCTTCTCTGCCCTCTCCTGGCCCTACTGAGCACCCTCCTTGACTAATCAAAGAGAAACCACCTGCCCCTGCTCTCACCCTTCAGCCTCCCTCAGCATCCTGGGACTGGATCCCTCCCACCTCCCTACTCAGACACACCAGAATATGTCAGTATTTGCCCCACCCTCGGGCCTCTGCTTCCTGCTGAACTGGGGAAGCCCATGAGGACTGTAAACTACATCTTAACTCCCCCACCTGTAGGAAGGTTCCTGGTGCATAGGTGGGAAATAGCCTCCCAGCCCTGAGGGTGACGCTGGGAGAGGGAGAGGTGGAGTAGACAGGCCCCGGTGCCCAACTTTCCAGAGCCTGGGGGCCCCAGGGTGGAACAGTCCAGGGGGAACCTGCTGGGCAGTTTCACCTGGAGGTGGTACTGGAGGGACCAAGCTGATGCTGATACAGGATGGAGTGAGGAGTCCTAGCCCCAGAGGGTGAGAGGTGGCCTCAGGAAGGGCAGGGCTTTCACAGGGCTGGGCTGGGCTCCTGAGCTCTCTCCCTTCCAAGGACCCTCTGACTGTGGTGGCTGATGGAGTCCCATCTGGGGCTCAGACCACTTGTGAATATGCTGCCCTGAGCTATTGACTCAGCCCCCTCGGGTTTGTCTGGGAGGGAGGCTGGGTGAGGTGATCTCCATGGGATCTGCCTTGCCAGGACAGTTGAACTCAAACCTCCGTGGCCTTTGGACACATCTACCTGCTCACAGGTTCCGATGGGACCCCTGTGCAGGGAGCCCGTCCCCTGGAACAGAGCTAAAGGAAGCAGCTGGCACAGTGGCTCAGGCCCCCCCAGGACAGCCCCCACCCTGCTCTCCCTCCAGGGGTGCCCTCCAGGTCCCTGGGAGGAGGAGCTCCAGGCAAAAGATTTTAAAGCCATTTTCCTCTGTGTCCCTCTGCCCAGTGTGTGTGCTCTGGCGAAGGGTTTAGGGACAAGTCACAGCCTTGGCCTGGCACTGTGCTCAGGTGCTCCCTAGCTCCTTCCCGATGCCTCAGGCTCTGTGTGGGGCTTTATGGGCCCTCGCCTCTTAAAACCAGTGAGGGACTTCCTCCCTACTTGCTCCGTGAAGACCATGACACTTGACTTTCAACTACTGTCCCTGGACAGCTCCTAAGCTGGCCACAGGACCCCCTGTGCTCACCAACCTTCCCCCACTCATGAGGCAGGATAACCAGCAGGGTCAGCTGGCAGAACCATTAGCAGGCAGTGTGTCCCCAGCCATGTGCCTTTCCTACTGCCCTTTAGGTGACTCTGCCTTTGCTGTTTGCCTAGGACTGCCCTGGTTTTAACATAGAAGACCCCATGTCCCGGGACAGTGTGTCACACTGAGTCCATTGCCTCTCTTCTGTATAAAAGGAGCTCTGCAGCAACGGTGGCCCTGGGCCTTTCCCAGTCCCCCTTCAGTCAGGGCTTGTGGGAAGACTTCCCGGGGCTGTTGGAGGAGGAGAAAGTTCCTGGAGCTCCTGAGGTCTGCACTGTGCTATAAATGCTGCGATGACAGCAGAGCTTCCTTGGCCCTGAGGCCAACAGGTCATGAATCCCTCCTTTCCTGTGGGGTCCTCACATGGCAGGCATGTCAGGTACACCTGACCCAGCCTAATGTTTTGAACACGCTGCTTGGGCCCTCCCAGGCCCAGAAACTCTCCTGCAACTGGGGAGCGGCTGCTAGGAGGGTGAGGCAAAGGTAGTGCTGCTCCCTGAATATTGACTTCTTGGTTCCCAGAAACCCTGGTCTCACTGATTTCTGGTCCCCAGAACCTGGTATGGGCTCACAATGTGACAGGTGCTCACTGAGCCCACTCAGGATGGGGAGGAGGAGAAAGGGGCTGCTGCTCACATGGCACAGGGCATAGGGGTCTCTCCTCTGGACCTCTGCTTTGGAGGGGTCAGAGAGGAACTCAGAAGCGACAGCAGACTGCTAGAGCCCACGAGGATTGTGCGGGCTGGTTTTTCCTCACGCTGTCCGCAGAGGTGAAGGTGTGCATAAAGGAAAAAGGGAGAGTTCCTGTTTCCCCCACTTGCAGTGGTCCTGTGTTTGTACAGAGATCGGCAGAGGGGGAGGTGATGCTGAGACTCAGAGAAAGGCCGAGCCTTGCCGGTTTTTCTGCAAGGACCCCGGGTGGGGCTGAAGGTGGGGCTGGGAGGGTGTATTCAGGGAGGCTCTCCAAGCACCAGAAGCCAGTGTCTCCCCTCCACTCTCCTGCCTTCCCCCTGCATGAACCATTAGCAGGCAGCTTGGGCCCAAGGGTCTCTGAACCCTGGCACAGGTGGTAGGCCTGCAGGGTACGCTACCAATGGGTCTCCCAAACAAGAGGGCCTCGAGCTGGGCTTGCCTGTCACTGATCCTGGTAATGGGAACAATCAAGAAATGATTTTTATCATGGCCTAACCTGGCTTGGGGCTGGGACTTGGAACCTTTCAGCTGAAAGTGACCTTCGGATAGAGTCTAGTGTTAACTTCGCAAGCATGTCCAAAGCTATATGAGCCATTTTGTGCTGACGTTGTACTGTTCCTGTGGCCACGAAAAGATAGGCCCCTCTTCGTACAGTAAACCCAAATGGGTGAGGGAGGTAGGAGAAGGGAGGAACTCCTAACCCTGAAGAGGGACTGGGTTGGCCCCAGGAGGTGATAGGATCAGTGTGTGTGGTATATCTGTCTGAGCCTGTGTGCCTGTGTGTATCTGTGCATGTGTCTGTATGTTTGTATCTGTCTTTGTGGGTTTGTATGCATTTTGTGTGCATGTCTGTGTATTTGTGTGTACACATGTATGTGTTCTGTGGGAAATTTGAAGGGCCTGAGGGAAGAGGAGAAATGTGAGGGGCCTGAAGTAAGGCTCAACAGAGTTTCTTCCCTAACGCTAAAGGGGCAGATTTGGTCAAGATCCTGGCCAGTTTCCACATTCAGGGCCCCTACCTCCTTTACTGCCCCTTGAAGGCCAATGTCAGGGAAATTCTCACAATTTTTTCTCACCAAATGTCCTCATCTTTTGCAGCTGCCATGCTATTCCTCCCTCTATACACACACACTCACATGCTCACACAGTGGCTCAATACTTGACCCTGACAGGCATGATCATAAATTACTAGAAATAATCATGATAGTCATATATTCGCAATACAGACCTATAGTAGTGCTTGCCCTGGGCCCTCTGTCACGTTGTGGGGCTGGGGCAGGAGTGCAGGTGGAAGGCCACATGCCATATGTCTAAATAGTTCAAAGTAGCAACATCCAACTAGCCAACTGTTACATTAAAAATGCCCCCCTCCTCTTGCCATGACAAATACTCCCTCTTAAGGATGTGGAAGTCCAGGCTTAAATTTTCTCTCTCAAATCTGTGGTTTCTTCCCTGAAGCATGGCAAGATGGGAGAGCCAGCTTGTGGCTCCTCCCCTCCCACACAGAGCCTGTGAGCAGCCCTGCGGACACTTGTCCTCTTTGGGGCCGAGCAGTGGAGTGGCATCTGCCTGCAGGAAAAGAGGCTGGGCAGCCTCAGGGACGCTTGAATTCCAGGGCCTAGAAGGGAGCACATGGGCTATAGGTGGGCACACCACCTTATGTGAGCTTCTCATGATTTGATTTTTACTTGATCAGATCCTTGCTCAGGGTCTGGTCAAAAAGGTCCAGGGCAGCAGGCCGGGACTGGAGTGAGGCAAGCGAGGTGTCATGGTCAGGCGCACACAGGACAGGTGCCTCCTTCCTCCTCCTGAGCTTGGCCAAGTAGGACCGGGTCCTCCAAGGGGGGTGGGGCAGGGTGGGGGCAGATTTCTTGTGTCTGTCTGGTCTTCACAGGAGTTCAAATTTATTCCTGCCCCTCAAATCAGACAGACATAAGACAGCAAGAGTAGACCCTCTTTTCTGTGTACCCCCGATCCTCCAAAGTCCTGTAGAGCACCCTTGGCCACCTTCCAGGGATCTCCATGTCCACATCAGCTCAGCCCTTGTGGTGCCTTCTGTGCTCATGCTCAGTGGAAAAATACCCAAAATGAGGTATAGTGATTCCCACTTATCTGGGCTCTCAGAAATTAACTGAAATAAACACAGAGGGAAGACTCTAATGTACCAATAGACCAGAGCAATCTCACAGAATAGAGTTCAATAAAAACTAAGGTGAGTCAAAACTAATTAGAGAAATGGATGCATTGGATCAAGAAAGGCTGTGAAAGAGGAGCTGGAATCCCTATGCCTTTGGAGAGATCTGGATTAAACTTGTTATGAGTTAAATTGCATCCCGACCCCCACGCCCACCTAAACATGTATTAAAGCCTAATTTTCAGGTAACTCTATGTGGCGATAGGGCTTTTAGGAAGGTAATTAAGGTTAAATGAGGACATAAGTGGGGGTGGATCTCATAGGACTGGTGCCCTAATAAGAAGAAGAGACATCAGAGCTCTCTCCTCATGCACACAGAGGAGAGGCCATATGAGGACACAGCAAGAAGATGGCCCTCTGCAAGCCAGGAGGGGAATCCACATCAGAAACCCACCAATGCAGATGGAATATTGGTCTTGGACTACCAGCCTCCAGAACAGAGAAAAATAGATTTTGTTATTTAAGCCACTCAGTCTGTGGTGCTATGACAGCCCTAGCAAACTACCATAAAGGATACTCATAAAACAGTAGGATAAATATAGTAGGAGCAAGAACAGGGTGTTCCAAGGAGCCTGTTACTCAGGTATTTGTGGGAGGCATTTAGGAGAGGCTGGGTGGGTAGGAGAGAAAAGTGCCGGGCCAGGAGCCTGAAGCCTGGGCTCTAACCATCACTGGTTAATGAGCCCAGCTGTCCCTGGATTCACTGAGTTTATGTTTTCTCTTCTGTATAATAGAACTGGTAATATATGTCCTACTTAACTCACAGAGTAGATGGGAAGATCAAGTAGAAATCAATAAGGCTTTGGAGATTGTGTAGAGCTAGACAAATGTTAAAGGTTGTTGTTTCTAACTTGTATTGATGAATCTGTCAGTTGTCATGTGTATTCCCTGTTCACTGTCTCCTTGATGCTATGCCTCCTCTGAGCCTGGACTGCCCGGGACTGAGTGAAATAGCACTGCTGCCTTCAAGGTGGTCATGATCTAGTTGGGGACAGACACTAAAAACTGGCTATATTATTATTTGACAAAAGAAAAAAATATGGAAGATTTTAAAAGAATTTGCTATAATTACTTTACAACCATTTATGAATAGATGCTTGTTGCCAAGAAAGAATTGATGTGGTACATGTAGACACTTCCCACCTACTATCATTTTTTTTTTTTTAAAGAAAAAGAAAACTAAAGGAGGCCAATGATGTCTTGACCATAGCCTCAGAAGTGTGGTTTCCATACCAACCTATTTGTGCAGAATAAAAAGCCCAAGACAAAATGCTGCCTCTAATTCACAATGTGGCTAGCCTTGGTTGAGTTGAAAGGTGATTTAATAGAAAAGACTAAGTCCCCAACCCCACATTGCTCTGCCAAAGAGCATGCACTCCAACACCTGTACACACAGACACAAAAAGGTAAGCCCTTAGAAGGGTCAGATCAGGCTTTCTGTCACATCCTGAATTCTAACCTGGCCTATCCCTTTATGTCTCTGGGTCCCAGTTTCTTCATCGGTATAATAGGAGTGACACTGCCTCATATGTTTTATTGTCAGGAAACTGAAATGAGAGCAAAGATATAATTATCTCAAAAGAGCAAGGAACAGAGTAGTCACACAGGCTGTCCAGAACATAGCTTAAAGATGAAGGGCTTTCCCCATGCTCCTAGGAGGTGGGCAGGCATGGCAAGACAGGCTGAATTTAGTTTTGTGCCCGTCTTCTCAGACCAGTCACCATAAAAGACCCAGTCCTTTTGGATCTGTCCCACTGGCATCTGACCATCCCTTCTTCCTGCCCTCCTCCCCTTCCCGCCTACCTCTTCCCTTTTCTTCTTCCCTCTCCCCTCCCCACCCTTCTTTCCTTCCATGTCATTGAACACCTGTTGTGTGCCTAATGTAAAGTTAGATACCTCACTATCACAATAGAACCTTGCAGTCATGTGGGGAACTTACAGATGTACACCAAACATTTCAGCACAGGGGCAGACATAAGGCATGGAGCTGGTTAAGGAGATTTTGCTTGAGTTGGGCCAGTCAACTGATAAATGTCAGAACTGAGATGGGCAGGGGAAGGGGAGAGGCTGGGAAGGGAACAAAGAACATTGGTATTTTGGGCCAAGGAAATAGCATGAAATAACTGACATTTCCTGGGAAATAGCAAGTAGTTTTACTCAAGTATGTAGTTCCATGATTGTGGACCTGCAATAGCATCTGATGCCAGTGAATATGTGGGAACCAAGCCAAGGTCCTCACTTTGTCTTATGGGAAGTAAGGAGGATCCACTGAAAGTGTTCCAGCAGGAGAGAGTCACAGTCATATTTAATGAGAGCATCTGAGTGTAATTGAGAGATTATTCTGGGAGAGGTATGCAGGTGGGCTCTGCAGGGAACTAGCACACCATCATAACCAGAATGTGGGATTTCAAACTCCTTTTAAAGATAAAATCTTTACTTGGAACCCTTAAATATATGAGATAAAAACAATGTTTTAATAATATGGGTTTATTTTATAATTTCAAATTGGTATACCTACTTGGCATAAATCAATATGAATATCTTTTTGATGAGCAAAGTAAGTTGAAGTCAGGGGTTATGCATTCAATTACAGAGTTATATCAGTTTTAAGACCCAGTTTATTTCCAGATTTTTATTTTGATTGCATAGCACTAAGAAATCCTGACATATATAGTTAAGGCATTGCTAATAGCAATTGGTTTTTCAAAGTTTGCCTTTTAGTCTCAGGACACTATTTAATTGAAAATGGTGTGGCTCTATGGGTTGAGTGTTGGCCTGTGAACAAAAGAGTTGCTTATGCAATTCTCTGTCAGGACACATGCCTAGGTGGTGGGCCAGGTCCCCTGTTGGGGGCACACAAGAGACAACCACACATCTTCCTTCCCCTCTCTCTAAAAATAAATAAATAGTCTTTTTTAAACATGGAAAATGTCACCTTGGCCAGTATGACTCAGTTGGTTGGAGCATAGTCCTATAAACTGAAAGGCTGTAGGTTCAGTCCCTAGTTGGGATGCTTATGGAGGTAGCTCGTTGATGTTTCTCCCTTATATCAATGTTTCTCTCTCTGACTCACTCTCTGCCTGCCCTTCCTCCTTACTTTCTCTCTAAATCAATGAGAAAAATGTCCTTGGGTGAGGATAAAATAATAATTTTTAAAAATGTAAAACTTTTTTTCAGAGGCCTGCATAAAGAGGAGTTAATTTTCTCTTCTAAGTGTACTGTATGGGCTGCTGGTCTCTATACACCAACATTGGGTATCCAATGAGGTCTGTCTGGAAAAAGTCTAGCCATCATCAATATAATGAAAACAGTTTGGGTAGTGACGATGTAACCTGGCAGCCAAGGATAGTGGCCTGGATTGGGCATTCAGGAACAATGATGACTTCACTGTACTAGTCAGTGGGGGCTGTAGACACCTTTGAGTGAGCATGTGTACTGTGTGGCCATCGAATTCAAAATGACTGAGCAAGTAGAGTAAAAAATCTGCATTAAATTTTACATTAAGCTTGAACATTCCTCCATGGAAACTATTTGGACGATTCAGAAGTCTTTCAGACACAATGCAATACATGCAGCACAAATAAAAGTGTGTCGCAAATGCTTCAACAATGGTTGAGAATCTGTTGAAAGTGATCCATGTTCTGGAAGGCCTGCAACAAACAGAACACTTGAGGATGTTGAACATGTATGGGCTGCAATCAACAAAGATCAGCAACTGACAATGAAAGAATAAGAGCACATCTGGGGATCCCAAAAACCACTGTGTCTGAGATTTTGATGCAGGATCTTGGCATGACACATGTCTTGGCAAAATTTGTCTCATGGCTTCTCCTACCATTGTGCTGCTATTGCAAATAACTTGATTCAAACTGCTACCAACGAACCAGATTTCCGCAAGAAGCTCATAACCAGAGATGAATGGTGGGTCTACAGCTATGATCTGGAAATAAAGGCCCAGTTGCCAGTTGTCTCAATGGAAGTTGCCTGTTTCTCCACGTCCAAAGTCGCAGCAAGATCAAGGCCATGTTAACTGTGTTTTTCTTCGTTTGTTTGTTTTTTTTTAATCGGGAAGGTGTCCATCACGAGTACACCCCTCCAGGCCAAACAGTTAATAAGAAGTACTACTTCAATGTTCTTCATCAGTTGAAACAAGATGCAGTACCACAAAAATGGCTGCAACTATGGGCAATTGGTGATTGGCTGCCTTATCACGACAATGCACCCACTCACGCATCATGTCTCCTGCAGTTTTTTGGCAACACATCAAATCACTCAGGTGACTCAGCCTCCCGACAGCCCAGATTTGGCACCCTGTGACTTTTGGCTTTTCCCAAAACTAAATCACCTTTGAAAGGGAAGAGATTTCAGACCATTAATGAGATTCAGGAAAATACAACAGGGCAGCTGATGGCGATTCCAACAAAGAATTTTGGAGTGTTTTGGAGAGTGGAAGAGAATCTGTGGGAACTATGTGAGGTCCCAAGGTGCCTACTTTGAAGGGGACTGAGGCATCATTGTCCTTTGTGTAAGGTTTCTTGTATCATGTATCTTCTTCAGTAAATGTCTCTATGTTTCATATTACATGGCTGGATACCTTCATTAAGATTTAGATGGTTAAAATATGTCTTAGTGTGGACCACCATAACAAAAATCTGTGAAGTGGCTTAAACTATAGTACTATTTTTCTCGATGTTCCAGAGGCTGGAAAGTCCCAAGATCAAGGTCTAGCAGGGCTTGGTTATTGGTGAGGCCTCTCTTCCTGGCTTGCAGATGACAGCCTTCTCACAGTGTTTTCACATATTGGGGACTGAGAGCGCTGATCTCTTCCTCTTATAAAAAGCACCCTCACGTAAACCCAATTACCTCCTAGAGGCTTTGTTTCCAAGCAACATCATATTGAGGGTTAGGGCTAGGAATTTGGGGCAACACAAATATTCAGTCCGTAACAGCTTCGTAGCACAAAGAAATACCAATTTTTAAAATTAAGTAGTTGAAAACAGCAATATATTTTTCATAGCCTGACTTTAATCTCAGGCTACTCTGTAATTAATAAGGAAAAACTAGATTTGGGGGCCTTTAAAAATGTTGATTTGGGACTGTGATGGGTCAGCCTTCGTGGGACCTGGCCGCATGGCTTCAGCCTAGGTGTCTAGGCCACACCAGCCAACCTCTGCCTGGAGAGGATTCAAGATGACCAGCAGGGAACCTCTTCCCAAAATGGTTGGACTAAGTGAGGGCATGAGATGAGTTCATTTTAAGATGGAAGCAGCATGAAGCATATGTGCAAGCTTTGGAGGGCAAGTACACTCATGATGTTAACTGGCTTAAGGGAGTCGAAAGGAAAAATGAAAGCAACAACAGCAAGAGTCTGTGTGCAGGGAAAACAGCCTTGTAATGCGACTAGCAACCAAGGAGCAGGAGATGCAGAAGTGTACTACTCAGATCCAGTACCTCAAGCAAGTCCAGTAGCCCAGTGTTGCCCAACTGAGATCAACAATGGTGGACCCTGCAATCAACTTGTTTTTCCTAAAAATGAAAGGTAAATTGAAACAGACTAAAGACAAACTGGAACAAGCCCAAAATGAACTGAGTGCCTGGAAGTTTATGCCTGATAGGTCAATAAATCATACTCCCCAGTCAAGACTTCCCTGACAGTCCCACTGTGAGAAAGCGGTGATGGGACAGACAAGTATTCATTTCCACACAGAAACTCAGACTTTTTGAACCAAAAGCCACATTCTTATTCAATCAGGCCTGTAATGGTTAATGTAAAACTTACCAGATGAACCTTATGTTTCAGCTTTTTTCTCTTTCCCCTCCCCTTGCTTCAGAGGCCTGATGGTGTTGGAATATTCCAAAGAAGTGGCCACCCCTGAAACGTTCTCCTTCTAGAACATGTAGGCACTTGAGAAATGCTTCTGTTTGAAGAAAATAGAGGGAGAAACAGAAGTCTTAAGTCTGTGGCACACTGTCTTTAGATAGTTTGGAGGAATGAAAACCTAGAGATTTAAAATCATGAATTGTTGGGGGGAATGGGTGGGTGGGGAGGGGGACAGAGGGGAGCAAAAAGGGGATGGATGTAATACAACAACAATAAAATTTAAATCAAATCAAATCAAATCATGAATTGAACATGTAAATTCCAACAAAATGTAAAAATGGAATATGCATCATTCTTAACCTTGAGCATAGTGACTTAGAGACACTGTATATCAGTTTTGCCAATAAGACTGTGGACTTCGTGATGTCGAACTTCCTGGTCAAAACTCAAATGAGGTGAATTTTGCCTTTAAAGGGCTCTTTGCTAAGAAATAATGTAATAGTTATAAGAGAATCAAATAATAGGTATCAATGCAAGTAGTTCATATATTTATTTAGTTTGGGGCTCTTTGTTACTGGAATGAGGCTTGAATCAATGTGGTTTTAATTAATGGTTTATTCTTTGAATTTTATTCTTTGCTAATCCTGTAGATAATTTTACTGAGGACTGTACAAACGTGAAGGTGTGGTATCAAACTGCAGGTTTAAACTGCTTGAAGCATTATAAACATTCATCTCACAACTAGATTGTATAAGGATATTGGCTGTGTTAAGACTCACTGGGATATATTTTTAATAGTGAAATTGATTAAATCCCTATTTCATTCAACAGGCACATGTTGAGAGAGCATTGTCATTGGTGTCAATGGGTGAATATGTTCCTTCATTGTATTGGGGCCTTTTGTATCACATTTTTGATATTAAATTAATGTGCCTTGAAAAAAATGAAAAAATATTTTAATTTGGCACCCAAAGTATATGAGCAGTAATCTCCAGGGACCTATATTAAGTATATAACACATTCTTATTATGATTTAGAAGATTAAAATATATTTTAAACAAAATTTAAATAAAGTAATTGAGAAGCCCCAACCCACAAGAGGAAACTAAAGATATAAAAGATTATTGCTAACCTGAAAGTAAAAGGGATTATGTGATTTATTTGTGTTAGCCATTCACTGGGGGACAGCAGGTGGCTCTCCCCATGGCTGAAGTCGGACAGTTGGTGTTGCGTTAGTACTCACTTCCTCAGTGTGAGTCTTGAGAGGAGCTTCTTTCAAAACTGGCAGCAGCGAGGGCTGGGGTGGTGACTTTGAGCTCACCTTTCCTATAGATGGCATGTGGCATTTGTGTCATCTTGCTACCTATTTTATCTATGATTTGTGGGAGAGCCCAAGGAAATGCCAAGATATTGAGAGATCACCTGTCCATCTGGGAATTCCTTCTCTCATATGCTCATGGAGCTTCCACAAAGTAAAAAATCCCACCAAAAGGAGACTAGTAACAGTCCCTTCTACTGAGTACCTACTCTTTTAAATGCTTTAAATGCACCAACATCTTTTATAAAAAAGATTTTATTTATTTATTTTTTTAGAGAGAAGGGAAAGGAGGGAGAAAGAGAGGGAGAGAAACATTGACGTGAGAGAGGCATTGATCGGTTGCCTCCCATACTTGCCCCAACTGGGAACTGAACCTGCAATCCAGGCATGTGCCCTGACCCAGAATCTAATCAGTGACTTTTTGCTCTGCGGGATGATGCTAAACCAACTCAGCAACACTGGTCAGGGCAATACCAACACCTTTTAATCTTTGCAGCAACCCTATGAGATGATTGCTATTATGTCTATTTTAAAGATGGGGAAATTGAGGCACATAGGTTAAGCATCTTTTTAAAAAATTATTTTATTGATTATGCTTTTACAGCTGTCCTGATCTTGCCCCCTTTACCCCTCTCCACCCAGCACCCCTCGCTCCCTTAAGCAAGCCCCCCACCATTGTTTATGTCCATGGGTCATACGTGTAAGTTCTTTGGCTACTCTATTTCCTATACTGTACCTTACATCCCCATGGCTATTCTGTAACTACCTATTTGTACTTCTTAATTTCTTCACCTCTTCACCCTTTCCCCAACACCCTCATCCCATATGGCAACCATCAAAATGCTCTGCATATCCATGATTCTGTCTCTGTTCTTCCTGTTTGTTTAGTTTGTTTTCTGGATTCAATTGCTGATAGGTTTGTATTTTTTGCCACTTTATTGTTCATAGTTTTGATCTTCTCTTTCTTAAATAAGTCTCTTTAACATTTCACCTCTCTTTAACAATAGTCATTTGGTGATGATGAACTCCTTTAGTTTTTTCTTGTCTAGAAAGCTCTTTATCTGCTCTTCGATTGTAAATGAAATCTTTGCTGGGTAGAGCAATCTTGGTTTTAGGTCCCTGCTTTTCATGGCTTTGAGTATTGCTTGCCAATTCCTTTTAGCATGCAAACTTTCTTTTGAGAAATCAAATGACAGTTTTATGGGAACTCTTGTGTAGGTAACTGCTTTTCTCTTGCAGCATTTCCCGCCCCACCCCCCTTTTTTTCCTCAATGTGTGGTTGCCTTTCATCTGCCTCCAGCTATGGACCTGGCTTGCAACCTGGCTTGTGACCTGGTTATGTGCCCTGACCTGGAATCGAACCAGCAACCTTCGAGTTCAGAGGCCAGCACTTATCCACTGAACCACCAGCCAGGGCTTCTTGCAGCTTTCAAGATTCTCTCTTTATCTTTATCTTTGGTATTTTAATTATCATGTGTCTTGGAGTGGTATGGGGGAGTCCCCATCCCATGGAGCCCCCCAATCGCGGATTGAACAAACTAACCCAGACTCAAAGTTCCTGGGGAGAGAAGAGGTGGCCACTCTCTTTAGT
This sequence comes from Noctilio leporinus, assembly GCA_004026585.1. Lineage (NCBI taxonomy): Eukaryota > Metazoa > Chordata > Mammalia > Chiroptera > Noctilionidae > Noctilio > Noctilio leporinus. Next base: position 92,028 of record PVIW01003320.1, read on the forward strand.
GGGGGAGTGCACACAGTCCCCTTTCCCAAAATAGCTTTTATTGGGGCTAATATATGCAAAAAAAAAAAAAAAAGGGGGGGGGCGGTTGCAGGTGTTTGCCATAAAACATCTGATGTTTAGGGGGGATAAGCTACAAAACACAGATAGCAGTATCTGGTCAAGGATGGTCAGACTTGCTAGTGCCAGAGCATTTATTAAACATAGTTCAGGGGTTCATTCTGGCCTTAACCTCAACATCCATTAATTGGGATCAGAACATACACAAAGCAAAACAGGCTTCAAGGTTTACATTTGAATTCTAGGCCTGATTTTTCCTAGGGAAACACCTCTTTGAAGGCTTCGGATCATGTATGCCCTCTGCTTCCCATTTTTGGTCAAGGCTTACAGGCCCGCTTTCCGGGCTCGGCTCCCGCAGGTGCTACAGTTTCCGAAACTATACAAGTGGTCCTCTCCAGAACGGGCCTCTTTGCATCCATCTTGTTTAGGAGTCTGTGCTTCCTGGACTTGTATGTCTATCTCCTTCACCAAATTAGGGCAGTTTTCTTTCATTATTTTTTTCAAATAGATTTATCATTTCTTGCTCTTTCTCTTTTCCTTCTGCTACCCCTATGATGTGAATGTTGGACCTCTAGAAGTTGTCCCAGAGGCTGCTTATACTAGCCTCACTTTTTTGATTTTTTCTTACTGCTCTGATTGGTTGTTTTTGCTGCCTTATGTTCCATATCATTGAGTTGATTCTCAGCTTCATCCACTCTACTGTGGTTTCCCTGTAAGTTGTTCTTTATTTCAATTAATGCATCCTTCATTTCTGACTGGGTCTTTTTTATGCTGTTGAGGTCCTCACTGAGTTCCTTGAGCATCCTTATAACCAGTGTTTTGAACTCTACATCTGATATGTAGATTGCTTATCTCCATTTCATTTAATTCTTTTTCTAGGATTTTGTTCTGTTCTTTCATATGGGCCATATTTCTTTGCCTCTTCAATTTGGCAGCTTCCCAGTGTTTGTTTCTATGTATTAGGTAGAGTTGCTTTGACTCTGTGTCTTGGTAGTGTGACCTAATGTAGTAGGTGTCCTGTAGGGTCCATTGGCACAGCCTCCCCTATCACCCAAGCTGGGTACTTAAGGTATGTCCTTTATGTGAACTAAATACACACTCCTGTAGTTGAGCCTTGGTTGCTGTTGGCAGATGAAAGGGGGAGATTTACCGAGATCCGTTCACTGCAAGGATTGGCCATGATCACTGACCAATAACCTCTGCCTTCCGTGGAGAATCAGCTGTGCAGGGACAGGGTGGTGGTGCTTGGACATGGTCTGTAGTTGTTCACTAGGTGCACTGGCCCAGGGGTTTGCTGGGTGGTGCAGGCCAAGGTCAGCCCCAACCTGTGTTTTGCCTGGGCCATCCAGCCTGAGCTATAAGGCAGTCTGAGATGCTGCTACTTGTGTTGGGCTTGGAGATGCCCAGGCAAAGCCAAGCTGTGAATCTAGGCTGGTGCTGCTAGAGCTGGGCCCCGGGCTCATAGAGGCCAATTGTTGTTTATTTGATAGGAATTAGGAAATTGTAAAGCATGAGCCAAGATCAGCCATTCATATGGAACAGCAGCTTGGGTGGGCCTATAATTTGGGTGGGGTGGAGTCTCTGGGGATCTCCAAGGTGGGTCAAAAAGTGTTAGCCAGGTTGATGGAATCTCAGGTATGGCACCAGCCTGCTGGCTCTGTGTGTGTGTGTGTGTGTGTGTGTGTGTGTGTGTGTTGAGGATGGGGCAGGGCTAGAAAAGAGACAACGGCCTCTGCTTATACCAGATGCCAGATACTTCATTTCCTCCATGAATACCACTGGTGCCTTTCAAGCTGCTAGCCTGGTGCTGGGGCTCAGAGGGAGTGAGTCTGAGTAGGTGAGTCCATGTGTGGGTTCTTTCAAAGGAACTGCTTGGGGCTTCTTCCATGAACTCAATCCCTGCTGGTTTTTGCAGCCAGAAGTTTGGGGGACTTATCTTCCTAGCATTGGAACCCTGGGCTGGGGAACCTGGTGTGGGACTGGGACTCATCGCTTCAGAGATATTCCTCCCAAATATTTGTCCACCACACCTGGGTGAGGGACCAACTCATTCCATGTCTGTGCCTCTCCTACCAGTCTGAATGGATGTGGTTTCTTTAATTCTGTAGTTTTTAGACATCCATTCAACTTGATTTCTGATGGTTCTGAGTGATGGTTGTTCTATATTTTTGTTGTAATTTTGATGTGGTTGTGCAAAGAAGTTAGCCATGCCTGTCTATGCAGCCATCTTGAGCAGAGTTTCGATCAAGTGTTTAAGCATCTTGCCCCAAATCATGCAGCTGATAAGTTGCAGAGCTAGGAGTTGTATCTACAGGCTGGCTTTAAAAACTGCATGCCTAATCACTATGTGCCCTTGTGCCTCTTCAAGGTAAGAATTCACATTAGACCCCTGAGATCAAATATCTGTTAATTGGGAATGAATGTTACATTTGTCCCTTTATAATAATGCCCTCACTACTAGTCATAGAAAGTTGGTCTTCCGGTGATGCTAAGAATATGGTTTTAGTGACAATATCCTGTGCAGGTGGGGAGGGAGATTTAAGATATATGTGCACTTTTTTGAAATGTACTCTTTGGAGCTGGGCTTGAGCCATCCATGGTCTGGATTCATGATGCTATCAGGCATTATGAAGTCAGTAAATTGCCCTAGGGCTCTGTGAACCAGGAAACACGAAGAGGGTGGGACAGACCCAACACAGAAAGGTAGTAGATTGCAGAGGCTGGGGTTAAGGTGTTGCCCTGACTCCTAAATCCTCCTCAGATGCACTGTTTTCCAGCAGTGGTCCTTCTAAGTAATGGGAAGCAGTTCATTAAGCCTCCACTGAAGGTAGGAAGAGAAGGTTGAGGTGAAAATGAATTGGCAAAACAGCTAAATTGATAGGAAATAGCAGGGTGGGGGCAGCCACTGCAAGCCAGTCTATTAATGGAAGTTCCCAAGAGGCCAAGCTGGATTTTCTTAAGAACCAAATGTTAAGCCCAGCCAACTGAGTAAAGTCAGATGCATCAGTCAGAGCAGTGCAGATTGGGAAGAGCAGCACTCTCTAGAGTCAGGTCATAATCAAGGTGGCAGCTGACCTGTTTGCTGGGTCTCAGAGTGGCCACCACCCCATTACGTTGGAAAGAGTTTATTTCAGGATTGACAGGAAATAGTTTCTTCTGGGAGCAATTTTTTTTTTTTTTTTTTTTTTTTTTTTAAGATTCTATTATTTTTAGAGAGAGGAGTAGGGAGAGAGACATCAATGTATGGCTGCCTTTCACCTGTCTCCAGCCACGGACCTGGCTGAACCAGGTCCGTGGTTGAACCAGAGACCTTTGGGTTTGTGGGCCAGTGCCTTATCCACTGTGCCACCAGCCGGAGCTGGGAGCAATTTTATGGAGCTTGTTTTCGCTGGTGTTCATAGTCGAGAATGGAAATATCATTAAGGAAGGATTTAATGAGTTCTTGAACAGTGAAGAGTGAAAAGCTATTAAGGGGAAGTCAGAAAAGTACAGGAAAGCTGACTAACCCATGAAAACACCCCTGTGAAGCTCAGCAGCCTCCCTGACCCCTGGTGCCACTGCACACCTGGGCAAGCACTAGTCACATCACCATGTGACCCCCAGGGCTCCTGCTCAGGTTCCAGCATGCTGTACCCATGCATCATGCATTAGGCATCATCCCCCAGAGGCCTTGAATCCCTCCCTTATAGTTCAGAAACCTCAAACCACCAGCTCAGTCCATAAGAAAGGAGTTGTCCCAACCTAATCAGGACTCTGGGGATAGGTGTTTGGCCCCTTTCCATGTGGTCAAACCATTGCCCCTACTCAGAGAAGCAGGAAGGAACCAGTGGTTTTGGGACACCTCTTTGGCTGCCGGTACTGAGCCATGTGTGTTAGCTACCTTGGTTCCCTGAATCTTCACAAAAATCCTGTGAGGGAGTAGTTCGTTGTTCTTTGTGCAAAGTGGGAAACTGAGGTTCAGAGAGATTAAGTAATATGCCCAGGTTCACACAACTAGTGAGGTTTAAGTACTTACTTCTCAGGTTCCAAAGTCTGTACTCTTCACACTCCCCTTGCATCCTGAGCAGAAAAGAGGCTCAGCTCTTTCCCTGAACCAAGGAGCCAGTGCCAGTGTCTCCCACGGCCACCTGGGTCAAAATGTTCCCCCACCAGAGGTCCCACCCTCACCTCAGGCAAGTCATTTGACCTTTCTGAGCCTCAGTTTCCCATATGGATAAAGAGAACAGGACACACTCTTTCCCTTTGCAGGGTGTGAACATAAATGAAAGGCAATGTGAGAAGCACTTTGTCACTGTCAAGGACACTCCTGTGGTAGAACAATCAGCATGAATCTGCCCAGTGAGTTCACTCTCCAGCTCCCCTCTGTGCACCACTGGGATTTCGGGGAGAACATAGATTCCCAAACTTCTGGGCTTGAACTGATGAAGATCTCACTATTCAGCCAAGAAGAAAGTCATTTACATTACCTTTCAAGAGTCTGGTCGTTGTGGAGAAGAATGAGGAAAAAATTCATCTAAGAGGCCAAATTTTTTTTGGTGCCAGCACAAGAAAGAAAGGAAGAAATTTTTTGATTCAAAGCCTGGGCAGCCAACCAAGCTCCAGGGAGGGCAGGTACCATCCCTCCAGAATCCCAGGCAGTTTAAGTAATTTCAGAGTTGGATGCGAAGAAGGGCAGTATTGGCAAATGTGGGAGGAAATGATGGGTCTGTGTAGACCCCTGGGAAGGCAGGCTGTGGGGCTTAGCACTGCAGCTAAGGAGGCTGGTGGCTGTGGAGCCCTTCTGGTCCCCTAGCTGCCCTGTTTCTCTCCTCATGGGATGGGGAGGGGGTGCCACACTGAAATTGCCTCTCTGAAAACACTTCCTTTCTGAAGAACCTTCTTCCCTCTTCAGAGCACCCCTTTGCTATTACCTGCCCTTTAGGCCTGTTCTCTACTACCTGTCTGGGAGAGAAAATGATCTGGTCAACACCATCCCCCCTTGGGTGCCTTGGAGACCTAACTGCTTTTCCTGTGCTCTCCTTTTCATCTGTTCTGTGATCACCCACAAGCAGCTGTTGTGTGCAAGGCTCCATGTGCAGGAAGGAGCGGGTGGGTACATGAATCAGCACTTGTTTTAACCACGTCTTTTTATTTTCTGATGTTTTGACATTTGACCTCACTGACCCAATAGTTAAAAACTTTATATTCTATAATAAAATATGCCATTTTAAAAATCGGCATTATTCAGGAAACCAAAATTTTCCAAATGACCAAGACAAAATGTTACATATTCATGCACAGATAAATGATCCAGTTAAAAGCACTGATAGGCCAAGAGATTTTAGGTAATAGAATATGAAAAATTCACTGATATGGTTTCAGGTTCTATATTGCAACTAACCTTTAAGAAACTGTCTTCTTAAGTTTTAGTGAAGTATCAAAAAAGAGTATCCACCATGATCTGAAAGGCTATGGATATACTTTCATCTTTTTCAACTGCATTATTGTGTGAGGCTGGATTTTCTGCACATGTACTAACCCAAACAACATATCACAACAGATTTCATGCAGATCAGATATGAGGGGAGGACTGGATCAAATGACAGAGGGTAGATAAGGGCTGGCAGAGAGAAGGATGAACCATCCCTGTTGGATGTGAAAATGCGGGGGCAGGTGGATGTTCTGGCCGGCTGCAAGGAGGAGCAGACATAGCGGTCCCATGCTTGGGCTCTGTGACTGTCAGGTCCTTGGATGGAGGATGGGAGATTATAGAGGAGGCTGCACTCTTAAACTGGCAGCTTTGCTGGCAGGGCCACACAACAAATCATGGTTCCATAGACCATTCTTAGCAAATATCACCAAGTATGGCTGATGTCAGATCAATCTTCAACTCAATGGCTCCCTAATATTTGTAGCTTTAAGTCTCACCTTCATCTATTGTCACCCACCCATGTACTCATTAATTAATTTAAAAAGACATACACATTGAGTGCATTCAATTTGCCAGGCACCTACTAGGTACAAGGGTTAAATCTCTAAGTGTGGTCCCCAGATACAGTGGTCCCCAGACCAACTGTATCAGCATCATCTGGCATATTGAGTATCTATAATTGCCTGACAAATCCTCCCAAAATTTAGTGGCCTAAAATAACAATAGCCTTGGCTGGTGGCACAGTGGATAAGGGGCCTGCCTGCAAACCCAAAGGTCACTGGTTCAGTTCCCCAGCCAGGGCACATAACCAGGTTGCAAGCCAGGTCTCTAGACATGTCGATGGCTGGGGGCAGGTGAAAGGCCCCATACATTGATGTCTCTCTCCCTCCCTGCCTTTCTTCTTACCTCTCTCTCTCTAAAAATAATAAAATCTTAAAAAAATAAACAACAATAGCCATTTATGACTCTTCAGAGTTTCTGTAGGTTCTGGATTAAGGTCTATCATAAAGTATAAGTCAAAATATTTGGCTGAGGCTGCAGTTATCTTAAGTCTTGATTAGGACTGGAAGATCCCCTTCCAAGGTAGCCCGGCCACATGGCTGGCAAGATGGTGCTAGTATGTGGGTGGGAGGCTCTGTTCTAGCCCATATTCGATCCTCCACAAGGCTGCTTTACTGTTTTCAGAACACAGCACTGGCTTCCCTGAGTGGACAGTCCAAGGGCATATGGGGCAAGCTGTGATTTCTTTCATAACCTAATCTTGGACGTTACACATCGTGACTTCCACAATACCCTATTGGTGACACGATTAACTCTATCCCATGGGGGAGGAAAATCCACAAAGAGTTCAACAGGAAGCAAGAATCACAGTGACCATTTGTGAGACTGGGAATTTATCAGGCTTAACCCAAGACCTACTGGATTGAGTACTCTGGGAGTGGTGCCTTACGATAGGTGTTTTAATGAGCCCTCCCAGGGATTCTGATGCACAAAGAAAGTCATTTGGTGGGAACCATTGTGGTGAGGTATGAAATAGTCCCTACTCTCAAGATGCTCATGGCCTGGTGTGAATGGGTAAGCCAGCATGAAACAGTGCTGTAGCAAACACATGGGAGAGATCAGGGCAGATTCCTAGCCTGATGTTTAAGGGCTGCTTAACCTGAGTTAAGCATTCCTCTTATTCCTTATTTATTTCTCTCTTACTTGGGCCCTCTGTTGTAGTCTGATCTGTCTCCCCACATTGTGCTCATTCTCTTTTCCGTGGAATGAGCTGGTATAGCTGTGACAGCATCTGGCATGGTGCCTGGCACATGATAGTTGTTCAGTAAATGTGTCCTTGCTTCCATTCCTCATGTTCTGGGTTTCACCTTTGGAAGACTCAGATCCTGTGCCCTTCATTTGATCAAATTCTAACCTTTCTTCCAAGCCTAATGAAGGGCTTCACTTTCATACAGCATCTCAGACTTCATCTCCCCTAGTTTTGTCAGGTGAATGTGATAACTACTACACTACAGAAACCCATCTTCCTTAGTTTTGTAAGAAGCCTCAGAACTTGGGGGATGAGACTCAATGGAGTACAGCCATTTCCCCCAAGCACCAAGGAGATGGGAGGGGCTTTGATTATAGAAGGGTGATGAAAAGCTTATGGGGCTGCATGAGATTCTGCCAGTGGCCAGGACTGGTCACCATACCCACTGTGTCAAAGGCCATGGTTGGGGGTTTAAAAATAAGGTGGCAGCCATTAAGCAAGAAAAAGAGAGTGCACAGTTTGAAAGAGAGCCAAAGGGTCCCCACCAGCTGGCCATGAGGTCAGATGTGTAAGAAGGTGCCACAGGGTTCTGAATTAAAAGCTGAAAAACACTGCAACTGGGTAAAATCTCCCCAAACAAGTGCAGATGAATGGGAGCTGCCAGTAAAACTGAACTGTGCCTGGGAAATAAGAAGCCATGGATGTCTGTTTTCTAAGAAAAGATAGTAGCTCTGACTTTTCTGTTCTGCAACTGGCCTGATTAGGCAGGACTATGTGTTTGGGGTGCTTAAAAGGGAGTAAGTAAGACTTAACAGCAGAATTCCACCATTAATCTAAATCTGTATAACCTTTAAATAAATAATCTTTTCCTTTTCACCAAACTCTGATATTGAGAGTTATGCTTTTGGTGGGGGGCAGTCCAGCTCCTCATAACTGAACAGCCCGTGGGTTCGGTTTCAGTTTCTCCCTTCCCTAAATCTCTGGGCACTGGTAATTGAGCCTAACCCTTGATCCCACTGACACATTTGTCCTGTATTTTTCCCCTAAACGTCTCCATTTGTGACCATTTTGAAGCTCTTATCACTATCTGAAATTGCCTTATTATCGTTTTCTTGCTGCTTCCTGTTACTGCCACCTGTGCTGTAGCCCTTACCTCCTCTAATAGGCTTACATGCTCACCCCTCTCACCCAGGGCTGCTGTGAGAGAAAGCTTTCAAGGTCAAATGCCACTAAGTTCCTACTATGTGCATGGCCCCATAGTAAGTCCTGGAGCATGGAAGAGAGTTTCCCTTTAAATGCTAGTACTTGTGAGCCTTCACAACTGAGGCCAGGCACCTGACACACCAGATTCCCAGCTTTTCCATTTCCCAGCAGGGTAACCCTGGGCAAGGCCTCCTCACTGATTTGAACTTTAGTTTTCTCAAGTGTCAAAAATACCTAAGCAAATAATGGCTATGACAAAATTAAACTGTAAAGTTGTCAAGGAAATTAATGCTAATGCTTAGAGTTATCAGTTATTTAACACATTTACTAATTGCTTACTACACATTGGGATCTGATCCTTGGATAGAAAATAGTGAAAGAAGTCTCTTAATCACCACCTGAAACTTTGCAGGGTTGTCGGAAAGAGCCAGGTGGAGTACATGGCCCTTTCTGAGAAAGGCATGGAGACTATGTGTGAGGGCAGGAGGAGGGAGGTGGGCTCTGAGGAGGGGATGGGGCAGGCTAGATCGAGATGGCGCCAGCCACACATAGCCCCTCCAATTCTTCAATTTCCATTTCTTCATGCCCTGAAGGACCCCAATACACTTTTCACTTTGGCGCAGCACATTGCTGGCCTGGTCTTCTGAGTGGGCTGGGGCCAGGAAGAGAGAGCGATGGGCGGTCTCCAAGAATTCCAGAGTTTGCTGCCTGTAGAATAGGCCCCTTGCAGAGCCTTGAATTTCTCTCCCTGGGCCTCTCCCTCAGTCCCCATCCTCCTTCTTCATTTTTAAATGTGGCAGCTGAACTCCAACTCATTTAAATATTCCTCAGATTATTTTCATTATTGAAAGCAGATGAAATGCTAATGACCTCTAGGACAGATTCTCTTGTACAGCTGGCCTAATTTCAGATGAAAACATGCTTAACAGTGTTACTTCAAAAGCCACCGTGGAGAGGGGTGGTTGTGGGGAATAAAGAAGAGCTGCTTTGACAGGGATCCATTTGAGGGTGGACACGCCCCAGTGGCTGGCTTCTAATAAGAAGTTGTGTTTATATACCTGAAACTAATACAAAATCATGTTGAATGCAAGCTATAATTGGAAAATAAAAATATTTAAAACCAGTGTTTGGCCCTCTCTTACTAAGTGGTGTTATTGGGGGATGAGGAGGAAAGCAGTTATCTGCTTGCCTCTGGTGAATTCATGTTCAGAAAAGACAACAGCTGGGTGCGGCAGAAAGATCTCAAAGTGAAGTAAAAAGAATGCATGTCACCCCAGCCCTGTCTCTAGTTCGCTGGTGAGCCTCCTTGTATAAGAGAGCAGACAGCAGACTCAATGGAGCACAGCCATTTTCCTTTATGCGCCAAGGAGACAGGAGCAACTTTGACTGTAGAATGGTGACAGAAAAGCTTACAGGGCTGCGCGACCAGGACTGGTCGCCACACCTAAGGCATCAAACAGTGTAGTCGGGGATTTAAAAATACAGCGGCAGCCATTAAGTAGAGGAGAGAAAGCACAGTTTGACGAGAGAGAACAATTGTGTGGGGAGAGGCCAAGGAGACAGAGGAGAGAGCCATTCTGGGGGTGGGGGGAAGGCGGGCAGGGGGAGGCAAGGAGAAGAAGAGAAATCCCTGGAAGAAGGAAAGGGGGAAGCCAGCAGGCTGCTGCTTGCTTTGACTGTGCAGCTCCAACTCAGAAGCCACTGGGGGCTCCGCCTTGCAGACCTGGACTCTATTTGGGCTTTTGGAACTTGGGACGTGCAGAGAGGATGGTTTTAGTACCTGGACTTCACCATCATCCAGCACAACACAGTACATGCTTTCCTGGGCTATTATATGGAGGCTGATGACATCATACCCCAGATCCTGAAGAGAGAGCTGACAGATAAAGAATGGGGAGCTTCTGGACATGTTTTTGGCTTATGGCCTTTCAGGGAGTAAGGAAAGCGCTGGGTCTTGTAGGAAAATAGGGCTCTAAGCTGAAGTGCTCACAGCCCCCCCGACCTGTCCCCAGGTTGGAATATTATAAATAAAGACCTGTTTTCCTCAACACTAGTTGCTGGGTTTTACACCAAAGTGCTGTTACAGAGTGGGAGAAAGCCAAAACTCCCCACTTCTTGTAGCCTGGGGATAGGGGTGGGACACTGAAGTAATAAGCCATTTTTCCTGAGGTAATTTGCATATCTATGGCTAGGAGCTACTGTTTTGGTTATGCAAACGACTAGAAAAACTTCTTACCCCAAGAAGATGGGAGGGATTTTTGACTATAGAATGGTGATGGAAGAATTTACCTGACCACTGCATCACAGGCTGCCATTACAGCTTAAAATAGGGCAGCAAATACCTGGTTGCTCTCTCTCTGACCCAGACAGACATGCAGAGGGTTTCCCCTAGAATGACATGCAGAGAGAAATGCAGCCTCCCTCTGCTCCCCGGGATGGGCGTGAAGACAGGGACTCATTTGCTCTCCTGGATGGGCCCACAGACAAACACGTGGCCTGAGAACTCACCTGGTTTGAGAAGGGGGGAACAAAGGGGAGAAAGGGGGAGACATGCAGCTTGCACAGAGCTAGGGAATTAATTACCTGTGGTATAAGAGTTGGGGAGTATGTGCAGGATACTCCCCTAATTGGGTATAGCAGATGCTGGAAACTTTAACCTTTATAACTAGAATGCTAAGTTGTGAACTGTTGTGCTTCTGAAAGATGGTATCTTTTATTTTATTATTTTTAAGATTTTATTTATTATTTTTAGAGAGAGAGGTGAAGGAAGAGAGACAGCAATGTATGGTAGCCGTTCACCTCCCTCCAGCTACAGATCTGGCTGGAGACCTGGCTTGCAACCTTGTTATTTATGTGTGCCCTGGCTGGGAACCAAACCAGTGACCTTTGGGTTTGCAGGCGGGGGGGCCTTATCCACTGTGTCACCAGCCAGAGCGGTATCTTTTGATAGCCTAATCAGGCAGGACTGTATATTTTGAGTAGTTTTAAAGGGAGTGGGGTTTAATGGCATAATTGCAAATTGCACCTTTAATATAAATCTGTATACCTCACAAATAAACAAAATACCTTTCCTTTTCACCAAACTGTGAAAATTAAGAGTCATTCTTGGTGGTAGGCAAATAAAGCCCGTGAGAACTGAGGACCCACCTCTCCCCTGCCAAGTGTCCTCTATTACAGTGCCATGTGGGCAAACCCCACTTTGCTCAGTAACACTAGGAACTTGTGTTCTTATCTGTCAGATTGTTATGGAGTGGGAGAAAGCCAAAATCCCCCAATCTTTACAGTTTGGTGGTGGGACACTGAAGTAAGCCATTTTTCCTGAGAGAGGTATTTTGCATATCTATGGCTGGTAACTAGAGTGTCTTGGTTATGCAAATGACTGGATAAACCTCTTACCCCAAGAAGATGGGAGGTTTTTTTTTTTTTTTGACCATAGAATGATGATGAAAGAATTTACAGGGCTACTTGAGATTTCACAGCTGGCCAAGACTGGTCACCCTACGACTGCACAACAGGCCCCCTTTACGTCTTAAAATAGGATGGCAGACAAATGGTCTCTCTCTCCTGGATGACCCACAGACAGACATGTAGCCTGAGAATGTACCTTGTTTGAGAAGTGGGGAGCAAAGGGGGAAGGGAGACATGCAGCTTGAGCAGAGACAGGGAATTACCTGTGGTATAAGAGTTGGGGAGTGTGCGCAACTGAGTACGTAGAGCAGCTGCTGGGAACTTTGAATTTATAACTGGAATGCTAAGCCGTGAATTGTTGTGTTTCTGAAAGACGGAATCTTTTGCTTGTCTGTTTTAAATCGAGCCTAATCAGGCAGGACTGTATATTTTGGGTGTTTTTAAAGGGAGTGGGATTTAATGGCATAATTGCAACTTTAATATAAATCTGTATACCCCTCAAATAAACAAAATACCTTTCCTTGCAACCAAATTCTTTTATTAAGAGTCATTCCTGGTGGTGGGTAAAACGGGCCCATTAAAACTGAGGACCACCCCCTCCACCCGCCAAAGAATCCTGTTACAAGAAGAGCGGGAGAAGATGAGGGTGATCTCTTGATTTCCTTCCTGCCCTCATACTCCTGGGTTATAGGAACCGCCAAGGTTGTTTAAGACCCTATGTTTTATGAGTTCTGCCTGGCTCCTCCTCAGTATCATGTAATGCTTTACATCCCATTTCTTCAAACACTGCAAAGGCAACCTTTGAGGACCATACAATCCTAGATTTTATGGCTAATCTAAATCTGGTCTGTGTTATTGCCCAAGCTTAAACTGCTACCTCTCTCACCCAATGTGTCTATGTAAGGTAATAATGTCCACTATCAGTTATTGCTGAAATGGTTTGTCCTTGGTCATTAAGGAATTTAACTCCATTTATCAAAGAGTTACTGAGCTCTTATCTTATGGTGGTTAAAACCCTATTATGGATTTTGTAGGCAACAAAAATAGAACATGTTTTTCCTTTTGGACATAATTTTATATAAAGTGTATTTTATGCACTGATTGCCCAAGGGGACAACTGTATGAGAATCTTAAGGTCTAGCACATTGCCCTCATAAAACCAACAATGACTAATTGTTTAGTTAATGCAAATCTATATGCTAATCATCATGCTAAGCACTTTGTAGGTATTTTCTCAATTAGTTTCCATAACAATCCTATTCTAGAGATGTGAAAACTGAGGCCTAGAGACCTCAGGTAATTTGCCAAAGCCATACAATCAGTAATAACAGAATAGAAATGCAAACCAGGTATGTCTGCCTCTAAAACCTATGAGTTTATCATATAAATAGTTTGCTTTGGGTAAAGTTGACAATCCAGAAATATTGATTAATTGAGTGAATGAAGAGTGAGTGCTTACAAGAATAAATAAATGAAAGGACTTCAGTGTAGACCCTCAGTGGCTTCAGGGAACTATAAGCTAGCTGCCTCCTTTACCTCATTGAATGATGCCCTATCATTGGGTAACTGTCCTTCAGATCCCTTGTTGTGGTCCCTTTTTGCTCGAGTCTGCTCTTGCGGCATAAAAGACTCTACCCCCATTCTCAGCACTTATCACCCATATCTAGTTTTTAATTTGAGTAGAGCCTCTGCTTTGAGTCAACCAGATTAATGTCCTCTCATTTTGTCTTCACTTCCGCCTCTGCTCCAGGCCTACTCCCAGTTAACTATTATGCAGTCCATTTCCTGGTCTGAGATCCCAAGATATGCTGGGAGAGTCCTCAGTTATTCCCTTATCTCCTTTTCAGATACCCTGGGTAGAGACCAGTGGGAGAGGCTGGAAGGCAGCCTGACTTACAGCCCTCTCTCATTCACTCTCAGAGGCTCCAACAAACGGAGAAGAGACCCAGGATCTGGGGGTGACAGCACTTTCCATTGGGCCCTGCGCATTCATGGCAGTGGGAGTGGAGAGCCTTGCGTGGTGCCAGCCCCTGAAAATTCTGCAAAGGGAGAAATGCCTCTAAGTGCTGACCTGGAGGTCCAGGAACTCACCACAGGCCATGCAGCAAAAGTAAGGACTGACCTTGAATGTTTTTGCCCTCCCCCATTCACACTACCTTTGTGTTAAGAGCCCAGTTCCTTCTGAACTCTGCACTTCCCACAGTCTTGGCCCTGCCTCAAGAAAGGCTATCTTATTCCCACTAAAATGCAGAGGCCATTCTAGAAACAGGGTGAAGACAGGGAGAAAACAGTGTAAGATGGTCCAAGGGATGATGCTGTAGAGTGGGGAGGAATCAGGGCACATCTCTCAGGGGAGGAGTGGTGCCTCCTGGGGCCCTGGAATTGTAAGTTGACCCAGGGAAGGCTTGTTCTCAATGCCAGGCATGAAAGAGAAGGAAAGAAGGAATCTGACTTATTGAGGCTGCTACTTGGTGCCAGGCCTCTGCTGGGGCCTTTATACATTATCTAGCCTTTGACTGTAACTATTATCTTCTGAGTCGGGTTTGACTACTCCCATCTCACAGATGAGGAAATTGAGGGTCAGAGAGGCCAAGTGACAACATATTCTTGCAGCAAATGGTGGAGGTTGAATTGGATCCCAGTCGTATCTTATTTCTAAACCCATGCGGCTTCCTCAGGAGGGGGTGTTTCACCCCTGGCACTTTTCATTACTTGTGTGGCATGGTCCCCTTCACATCCTCCTGCTCCCTGGCTGCCTCCCAGTAGCTGGCTCTAACTTGGGCTTCTATAGTTAGAAGGTGAATTCCTTGCTTGTGTATGTGTGTGTGTTCACACACACATGAACACATGGTGTGGGAAAGACGAAGAGAAGGAAGGCTTCTCACTTTCAGATCTAGGATTTCTGCACAAATGCGGGGTCTGTGGGGTCTGGAGAGATGCCTCCTTCCCACTGCCAGCTCCTATGGTGGCCCAACCTGTCTCCTCCACACGCAATAAACATTGCCAGGCAGTGGGCCTCAAGCTGCCCCAGGGCTTTGGGGCACGGTTTGCTGTTAGATTACTGCACAAAGCCTCTTTCCCCAAGGCGGGTAATTATAGGTACATTCACATGTAGAGCAAAAGTGAAACCAACTTCACTTTAGTCAATTTCTCCTATGTGCTAAAAAGCTTCAGGGGGAGAAGGCTCTTCCAGGAGATTGCTCCTTGCATCTCCCTTTCTGCTGCTCTTCAAAAGTCATTTAGGATGGAAATTAGAGCCCATTATTGCACATTTAATTACCCACCCACCAAACAAATGGCATATTTAATGGAAATGGCAAAATTCTCCAAAATGTGGAGTTTCTAGTTCATGCATTTCCAGAGGTGTTGCAAAATAATTCATTAACTAGAAATGTGTGCTGCTGGGACTGCCTCAAGGGAAAAGCAGGGTCAGGGAACAGAGCCAAGGATGTGGGAGCCAAGTAGTACACTCCTGCCCCTGGGAACTGAGGTAGTACAACATCTGCTCCTAATGTGCTCTGAGGTGCAGGCCCTTGCTCACCAGGAGGGGCGGGGGCTGGGGGTGGAGTGGCGCATAGAGGCCAGTATGGACTGGCCCAAAGCTGAATGCAGAGAAGAAGGTGGGTCTAGCTTATCTCCAGTCCTCTCCCCTGCCCCAGGTTCCCATATCTACCATGTTACAGTCCCAGGTAACATGCAGAAGCAACTGTTGGTTGTGAGGGAAGAACTTCAGAAATGGTGGGGACAAGAAAACTGTCTCTGAGGTAGTTATTGCAGGGCAGGCTCTATCACCCCAGCCCCCACCAATGCTCTTAGCTGTGTCCTCTCTGGCTTTGCTCTAGGCAATTGTTATTATTAGGGATGTTTGTTCGTTCACTGAACCAGTCAACACTTAGGAAACATCTGCTGTTTGTGGAAAATCTGCTTGTTAATTCAACCATGCAAACAACCAACCTTATTAAATGCCTATAATATTCATTTCTTCATTCACTCATTTATTTTAAGCATCAAATTAACCAGCCAGGCAAAGAAGGGGAGCAGCTTAGACAAGAACCTAGTATAAAGGAACCATGGACATGGACAACAGGTGGGATTGACTTTGGGGGGAAAGGGTGGGTGGGGAGGGGGACAGAGGGGAGGAAAAAAGGGATGCATGTAATACAACAACAATAAAATTAAAAGAAAAAAAAAAGAAAAAAAAATTAACCAGCCAACATATATAGAATACCTACTGATTCACTTATTCATGAAACCAATCAGCAACAAAGTACCTGCTTGACCATTCATTCATCTATTCATCTATTCAATCAACCAATCAACAATACGTATTGAATGATAAATCTTATTTATTCATGCAATCCACAAATATACACAGATCAAGACATGGGTTCTGCCTTCAAGGAGCTTAGAATCAAGTAACAATATTAATAAATAACAATTTATTAATAAATTAATAAATAATTATTTAGTAGTTAATAGTGTATCTGCTCATCACTTTATAAAATGCTTTACGTATGTTATTTCATTTGCTAGCATAGGTACCATGAAGAAACAGGCATATAGAGGTTAAATAAATTTCTCAATATTACACAGCTTTTTTGAGTGATAGTGTTTTGAGATATGAACCCAGACAGACAGATTGGAGAGGGTGTGCTCTCCACTATAACAAGGCCTCCTGGTCAGGTTTGGGAGCAGATGTGAATTGTACAGCCCTATGGGAGGAAAAGGAGATAAATGGGCTCTGCCTGGAGGAGCTAGAGGAGTTGGCATTTGATCTGGATCTTAAAGGAGGCAGAAGGGTCTATGAATAAGGCAAAGGCAGGAGAAGCATCTTGAGCTGGTCAAAGTTGGGAACTGGGGAATGCAAGGACATATGATATCTACCCTCAGGAACTTTTAATCTAACAGAGGAAGTAATACATGGACATAAATAACTTCACTTTAAGGAATGGTGTGGGTGGTATGAGATGGTATGTGATGAATCATACAAGTGAAATTTGTAGTGGAAGAATGGATTCTTCCAGTTGATGGTGATCAGAGGTGCAATCATGGAGGAGACAGCTTAAGACAATTCTTGAATTGAGGCTGAGTAGTATCTCCTAAAACAGAGATGGCGATGGAGAACTTTGCAACAGGTTAAATGGCATGAACAGAGACAATGGGCTAGAAAACAAGTGGTGTCATTTCAGGCTTAGGTATGTGAGCAGTGAGGGAGGATGAATCTGAAATTGACTTCAGTGGTCATCTAGGGAGAGTAGGCTTTGTTTAGTAAGCAGTGGAGAGAGCCACTGGAAATTTTTGAAGGGAGAGAATGCTAACTATTCTCTGTCCTCTTGCTTGTGCCAGGAGAAGACATCCCACAAGCCACATTACCCACCATCCTTGCTAGCCAGCTTCTGGGTAGATTCAGTCAATAGGGGCGCCAACAGTAGATCTGAGCAGGGGAGGAAAGCATGGTCAGGAAACAACTTCACTACTCTGTCCTGCTAATCATATCTGTTTCCTCCAGAAATATAAATAATATTTTTTTATTTTTCAATTACCGTTGACATGCAATGTTTTTATTAGTTTTAGATGTAAAACATAATGATTAGATATTTATATAACTTCCAAACTGTTTGTCCTGATAAATCTAGTACCCATCTGATACCATACATAGTTAGTACAATATAATTGACTGAATTCTGTATGCTGTATATTTTACCTCCCTGTGACTTTTTTTTAAAAAGATTTTATTTATGATTTCCAGAGAGAAAGGGGAAGGGAGAGAGGCAGAGAGGGAGAGAAATATCAATGTATGGTTGCCTTTCACCTGCCTCTAGCCATGGACCTGGCTGGAGACCTGTCTTGCAACCTGGTTATGTGCCCTAGCTGGGGAATCAAACAAGTGACCTTTGGGTTCGCAGGCTGGCACCTTATCCACTGTGCTATCAGCCAGGACTCCCTGTGACTTTTTATAATTGGCAATTTGCACATCTTAATCACTTTATCTATTTGTTTATTGATGGACAATTCTGTATCTTGGCTATTGTAAATAATGACAATGAACATAGGAATGCATATGTCTTTTTGATCTAGTGTTTTGGGTTTCTTATAAATGCCCAGAAGTGAAATTGCTGGGACCTTCTTTGTTTCTTGTGATAGCCTTTGTTTTAAAGTCTATTTTGTCTGGCCCTAACTGGTGTAATTCCCCATCAGGGCACATGCCTAGGTTTCAGGATTCATTCCTGGTTGGGGCATATGCAAGTGGCAACCAACTGATGTTTTTCTCTTGCATCAATGTTTCCCTCCTTCCCTTTCTCTCTCCCTTTCCTTCTCTAAAGATAAATAAGTGCTTGAAATCTTAAAGTTTATTTTGTCTGGAATAAATATTGCTACTCTGGCTTTTGTTTTTTTGGGGGGCTTTATTTGCATGAACTATCTCTCTCCATTCCATTATTTTCAGTCAGTATGCATTTTTCAATCTGAAGTGAGTCTCTTGGTGGCATATGTATGGATGTTGTTTTCTATTCCATTTAGCCATCCTATATCTTTTGATTGGTGCACTTAATTCATTTATATTTAAAGTGATGATTGCTAGTTATATAGTTATTGCTATTTTATTATTTATATTTATATTCTTTTTTTCCTTCTTAAAGAAGTCCCTTGAGCATTACTTATACTACTGGTTTGGTGGTCATGAACTCCTTTAACTTTTTCTTATTTGGGAAGCTCTTTATTTCTCTTTCAATTTTAAATAACAGCCTTGCTGCATGGAGTAACCTTGGTTGTAGGTCCTTGCTTTTATCACTTTGAATATTTTGTGCCAATCTGTTCTGGCTTGCAAAATTTCTGTTGAAAAGTCAGCTGACAATTTTATGGGAGGTTTCTTGTTAGTAAATAATGAATTTTCTCTTGTTGCTCTTAAGATTCTATTTTTATCTTTAACCTTCACCATTTTAATTATGCTGTGTCTTGGTGTGGGCCTCTTTGGGCTAATCTTGTTTGGGACTTTCTTGACTTGTATGTATATTCCTTTCAGGAATATATATATATATTAAAGATTTTATTTCATTATTTTTAGAAAGAGGGGAAGGGAGAGAGGCAGAGAGGCAGAGAGACATCAATGTATGGTTGTGTTTCACCTGCCTCCAGCCACAGACCTGACTGAAGACCTGGCTTGCAACCTGGTTATGTGCCCTGGCTGGGGAATCGAACCTGCGACCTTTGGGTCTGCAGGCCAGCACCTTAGGAATCTATATCTTCGACATTCAATCTAGGTAATTCTAATATTCAGGTAAGTCTAGTAATCATTGATCTGTACTATTTACAAATCATTATCTCATTTAATATTGTGAATGAAACAACACTTTTGTCTATTTTACAGTTGAGGAAACTATAACTTAAAAGGGTTGTGATGTGTCTGATGTCACCAACTTTCAAACAAAATGGATGGGATTAAAATCCACATTTCTTGGTTTTGGTCAAAATAGCAGAGGAGGTAAATGCTGTGATCATCTTCTTTCATAACTACATCAAAATTACTGCTAAATTATAGAATAGACCACCTAAGAACTATCTGAAGACAAACCGAACAGAAGTCCTATAACTAAGGCTATAAAGAAGCAGCCATGTCAAGAGTGGTAGGAGGGGTGGAGATAGAGATAGAGAATGGCTGGCCCCATACCCATGTTTGGCAGATGAAAGTCAGGAGGGATATCTCAGTTGTAGAGGTTCCTTATGAGGTGCAAGGAATGGCAACCCCACACCAGCTTCCCAGCATGGAGCACCAATGCTGGGAAGAGTAGCCCCACCACAATATCTGGCTGTGCAAGTCAGAGGGATTTTGTCTGTCTGAGTAAGAAGAAAAGCTTCTGGAAACCCAAGCATCTTTTTAAAAGGCCCATGTACAGATTTACTTGCTCACAGAAACTCACTCAGGCTACAGAGAAGGGATAGCAGCCTGGGGGTTTGATCCCAGAGACACATAGGAAGAAAATTGTGTGGCTTCAAGGCAAGGGCTAGAAGGACAGCTGACGTTGTTCCTGTGTTGAGACTTTCTTTCACACAGCCAAATCTAAATTTGCATAGCCTGGTGAACACCACTCACCCTGACAACTCCTTTAGATCCTACTCCACCTAACTCATACACCACCAGAGGCATTTTCAGCAGCCAGCAGCCAGCAGCTAGCCACTAGCCACAGCACACACTGCAGTCTTTCTTAAAACTCTCAAAGGTCCACTGGCCCCATGCAGGTGGTGACTGGCCCCATTGTGCCCTGTTCCTTTTGATGAGAGGCTCCAAGGTTGGCACCAGTACAAATTTGAATCAGCATTAACCTAGCAAACAACATTTGCCCCACTCCTGGTGACTCCCTATGACCCCACCTCACTTAAGTCATGAACTGCCTCAGTTAAATGGTCGAGCCTTACAGGCAACCAGCAGGTAGGTAGCAGGCCTCAGGGTACTCTGTGCCTTCTGCTGAGTGCCCTAAACACAGTAATGGTGACAACCAGCCTCAGTTTGCATTGTGGACTCTCGCATGCACCTCTATAGCTGTATAGGCAGCTACAAACTACAGATTGCTCTGTAGTTCCTACCAGGTAGGCTTTGGCTGGTTGCAGGAAGTGGCTGACTTGAGCCTGCACTGGAGTCCCTCCAAGAGGCTCCAGACTCAACAAGCCAAGTGACTGGCTGAAGACCATAACAGTGCACCACTCTATTAGTTCTAAAAGAAGCACACACAAAGGATAGTCTCAGCAAGTACTAGAGCACTGGGGCAAATCCCAATCCATGGGGTCAACCTCCAAAGAACAGCTCAAATACTGTCATTGTAGCCAATCTTCACAGTGAGTCATCCTAAGGATCAACCCACCCCACTGATGTAAAAGAGCAACCAAGGCTCAACTACAACAGAAGGGCACACACAACCCACACAAAGAATAATCCTTAAACAACCAGGTCATGTGTCCAGGGAGACAGCACCACGGGATACCACAGGTCACCTACTATGTAAGGCCACCCTGCCAAGACTGGGAGATGAAGTAGATCTAACTAATACATCCAAGCAAAATGGGAGATGAACCAGATCCAATTAATACATAGAAGTCAAAATGAGGAGACAAAGAAACATGCCCTAAATAAAAAGAACAGGAGAAAACTCCAGAAAAAAACCAACTAATTATATGGAGGCAAGCAATCTATTAGACAGTGTTCAAGACACTGGTTATAAGAATGCTCAGTGAAATTAGGAGAAGAGTAGAGCTCATTGAGAACTTCAACAAGGAGAGAGGAAACAAAAAAGGAAATGGAAAACAAAAAAGAAGCAGTCATAAATGTTGAATACAACACCTGAAATGAATAAAACACTAGGAGGAATCAACAGCACATTAGATGAAGCAGAAGATGGAATCTGCAATTTGTAAGACAAGGTAGCAAAAAATACCCAATCTGAATAGCAAAAAAGAAAACATTCAAATGAGGATATTTAACAACATGTGCATCATAAAGGTGTCAGAAAGAGAAGAGAGACAGAGTAAGGGATTGAGAACCTATGTGAAGAGATGATGATAAAAACATCTCTAACCTAGTCATGAAAATAGACACAAGTCTAGGAAGTGCAGAGAATATGAAACAAGATGAACCCAAAAAGGTCCACTGTTGGGGACCACTTTGTGTGGTATAGGAGACTGATCTTGTGAAAACAAGGCCTGGGAAGACAGGCCTGTAAGACTTGAACATAAAACTGGGAATGCAGGAGGCTGGCACAGTTTGTACCAGTACCAAGGGGTCCCTGAGGGAATTAGGCCATGAGGAATATATTATATTTTTTGAAGCTTGCTCTACTTTGACTAGTTTTAGACTAATGCACATCAGATGTTTAGGTTAAACTTATGCATCCTATTTTTTGTACCCACTTGGCATCATCTTACCTAGAAGACCCTGACCTAAAGCTGGTCTCTGTGCTCCTTGAATTATTATCCTGTAGATAGTGTCCTCTGTAATTAGCACTGTTTGACATTGATGGATGAGCTATACATGTATGCTGTGTGGCCCTATGTGTGTAAAACTCAGTAAAAGCCCTTGAGAAAGAGTTTAACACACTTCTCCTCTAGAGAGATTTGCTGGCTCTTTCTTTCCCTAGACAGATCATGTGTTGGTAGACTCATTTCATCTATGACCAAGAGGACCTCAAGGGATGGGGTCCCCATCAGTCCACACCAAGATACATCATAATTAAAATGGCAAAGGTTGAAGATCAGAAGTGACACTTAAGAGCAGCAAGAGAAAAGCAATTAGTCACCAGAAGGGAGCACCCATAAGACTGTCAGTTTGTTTCTCAACAGAAACTTTGCAGGACAGAAGCAATTGGCATGAAATACTCATAAAGTGATAAAAAATAAAAACCTGCAACCAAGATTACTCTACTCAACAAGGCTATCATTTAAAATTGAAAGATAGATAAAGAAGTTCCCAGACAAGAAAAATCTGAAGTTCATTATCATGAAACAAATACACAAAAAATGTTAAAGGTACTTCTTTAAGAAGAAAGGAGGAAAAGAACATAAATATAAATGATAAAATAGCAACAACTATGCACCTATCAATAACCTGTTTAAATGTAAATGAATTAAATGCTCCAATCAAAAGACATAGGATGGCTGAATGGAGTAGAAAACACCCATATATAGGCTATCTACAAGAGACCCAATTCAGATCGAAAGATGCACATTTCAGACTGAAAGTAAATGGATGGAAAAAAATATTTCATGCAAATGGGAAAAGAGCTGGGGTACTATACTTAGACAAAATAGACTTTAAAACAAAGGCTATAGTGAGACAAAGAAGGACATTTTATAATGTTTAAGAGGCAAATCCAACAAGAAAATACAACCCTTGTAAATATTTATGCACCCAACATAAGAACACCTAATTATATAAAGTAAATATTGATAGATGTAAAGAGAGAGAAAGACAGTAATAGTCATGGTGGTGGACTTGAATACCTTGTTGTCATATTAGGGTAGATCTTCCAGACAAAAAAAAAGGAAACTATGGCCTTAACACACTATACCAGATGTATTTAATTAACATTTTTAGAATATTTCACTCCAAAGAAACAGAATAACAGAATGTGTTCTTTTCAAGTGCACATGGAACATCTTCCAGGATAGACCACATGGTAGGCCACAAAACAGGTCTCAATAAATTTAAGAAGATTGAAATCATACCAACCATCTTCTCCAACCAAAATGGCATGAAACTAGAAATTAATTATGATAAAAATACTAAACAAAGGCTAAATAACATGCTACTAAACAATGCAATAAATTAGAAAACAAGGAATAAATGAAAAGCTACCTTGAGACAAATGAAAATGAAAACATTATGACCTAAAATCTATGGTACACAGCAAAAGCAGTCCTAAGAAATTTGTAGCAATAAAGCCCTACCTCAAGAAACAAACAAAGGAATCTCAATCTAATCTAATCTATCACTTAAAGGATCTGGAGGGCCCTGGCTGGTGGCACAGTGGATAAGATGCCGACCTGCAATCTGACCAGACTGTTTACTACCAACAAAATTGAATCAGTAATCAAAAAACTCCCTACAAAAGTACTGGACTAGATGGCTTCATGGGTGAATTTTACCAAATCTTAAAAAAAAAAAAAAAAAAATGAACACCTGTCTTTCTCAAACTAGTCAAGAAAATTCAAGAGGGAAGGCTCCCAAGATCATTCTATGAGGCCAGTGTTACCCTTATTCCACAACCAAAGACATTATTAGAAAACCAAAAATTATAGGGCAATATCCCTGATGAACATAGATGTAAAAATTTTCAATAAAATACTAGCATATCAAATTTAACAATACATTTAAAAGGTCATACAGCACATTTGAGTGGGATTTATTCTTGGGATGCAAGGATGGTTTAATATCCACAATTCAATTAAGGTGATACTCCACATAAGCAAAATAAAGGATAAAAATTCTATGATCATATCAATAGATACATAAGAGCATTTGACAAAATACAGTATCCATTCATAATAAACACTCTCAGCAAAGTGGGAATAGAGGTAACATATTTCAACATGATAAAGGCCATATCTGACCAACTTACATCTAACATCATACTCAATGGGGATAAGCTAAAAGCTTTTTCCTTAAGATAAGAAACAAGACAAGGGTGTCTACTTTCCCCACTTTTATTAAACATAGTATTGGAAGTACTACCTATAGCAATCAGACATGATAAAGAAATAAAGGCATTGAAACTGAAAAGGAAGAAGTAAACTTATTTCTGCAGATGATATGATACCATATAGAAAAAACCCTAAAGATGTCACCAAAAACTATTAGAACTGATAAATGAATTCAGTAAAACAGCAGGTCACAAATTTAATATGTAGAAACTGGTTACGTTTTTTATACACAAATAAGGAAGTATCAGAGAGAACTAAGAAAACAATCCCATTTGCAATTGCACGGAAAATTTCACAGAAGTAAATTTAATTAAGGAGGTAAAAAACTTGTACTTGGAATAAGACATTGAAGAAAGAAGTGGAGAAGATATACGTAAACGGAAGCATATACCATGCTAATGGATATGAAGAATTAGCATAGTTAAAATGTTTATACTACCCAAAGCACATATAATTTAATGCAATTTCCATCACAATGTTATAGAATTAGAGTAAATGCTTTAAAAATATATACAGAACAAAAAAAGACCCCAAATAGCCACAGCAATCTTGAGGAAAGAAGAATCAAATAGGAACTATCACACTGCCTGATATCAAACTATACTACAAGCTAATAGTAATCAAAATTACATGGTATTTGCCTAAAAACAGACATATAGATCAATAGAACACAATAGAGAGTCTAGAAATAAACTCATGCCTATATGGTCAGTTCATTTATGACAATGGAGGGAAGAATGTACAATAAGGTAAAGACAGCCTATTCAATACATGGTGTTGATAAAACAGGACTGAGACATGCAAAAAATAACTAGACCATTTTTTTTTTCATAGCATCTTTCTTTATATTAGTGAAGGGATGGAAACAATACAAATTTTCATTGGCAAGTAAATGGATAAACAAACTGTGTAGACCACCTTCTTATATCATATACAAGAATAAACTGAAAATGGGTTAAAGCCTTAAATGTAAGGCTTGAAACCATAAAAGTCCTAGAAGAAAACCTAGGCAGTAAACTATCTGACATTGCTCTTAGTAATATTTTTTCTGTATCTCCTTGGGCAGGGGAAACAAAGGAAGAAATAAACAAATGAAACTATGTCAAACTAAAAAGTTTTTGCACAGCAACCAAAATCAACAAAATGCAAATACAACCTACTGTTTGGGAGAACATATTCACCAATGATATAGCTGATAAGGGGTTAATATAAAAAGTTTATAAAGAACTCATACAACTTAACACTAAAACCCCACACATGGTCCAATTTAAAAATGGGCTGAAAACCTGAACAGACATTTCTTCAAAGGGGAAATACAGATGGCCAATAAATATATACAAAGATGCTCAATGTTGCTAATTATCAGAGGAATACAAATTAAAACCATAATGAGATATCACTTTACTACCTATTATCAACAGATCAACAAATAACAGTTGGTGAGAATGTGGAGAAAAGGAAACCCTTGTGCTGGCAGGATTGCTAACTGGTGAATCCACTATGGAAAACAATATGGAGTTTCCTCAAAAAATTAAAAATAGGACTACTTTATGATCCAGCAATTCTGCTTCTGGGTATTTATACAAAAAAAAAAAAAAAAAAAAATCCAAAACCTAATGTGAAAAAATATATGCACTTGTATGTTCATTGCAGCATTATGTACAATAGCCAAGATTTGGAACCCAAGTGCTCATGAGTAGACAACTGGAAAAATGAAGAAGTGGCACATATATTCAATGGAATATTACTTAGCCATAAAGAAGAATGACATCTTACCAGTGTGACAACATGGATGGACCTAGAGGGTAGTATGCTAAGTGAAATAAGTCAGACAGTAGAAGACAAATACCACATGATTTCACCTGTATGTGAATACTAAAGAACAAAATAAATGAACAAACCAAAAACAGATACATGCTTAGCTCAGCAGCCTGGCACAGCATCACCTGGCTTGTGACTCCACCAAGGACTCTCAGGGTGCATGCACCCCATCCTCTTTTAGAGCAAAACAGCTCTGGAGTTGTTCCTTGGTCCTTAGGGGAACACTAGAGACCAGGAACAGGCCTCAGATATAGAAGAAAGCATCTTGGGCAGCTGATGTGCCCAGGCTTGGATATAGTCCCTCATCCAACTACAGGCACATTCCCCAGAGGGCAGTGCTCTATGTACCTGGAAATGATGAAAAGAAAATAAAGAAGATTCCATCCCTGAATATAGATTGTATGGTATTTGACTGCAAGGATGGCGTGTCTATGAACAAAAAACTTCTTCATGTCAAGGAAGGTATTACCAGCTCACCTTCTCAGCATGGAATATGTAAAGAATGCTTTCACTTCCCTCTTATCTTCTCCTTTTCATAGTTAGATGCATGAGGAGATGCAGTACTGTCTAAGCCCCTGCTTGCTTTGTTATGGTGAATCTCCATGACACTTAGATGGAGACATCAAGTAGAAGTGGAATAAATAGGAGCATAATTCCAGGGCTGCTATTTTAATTTAAATATTTACTTAATATTTGAGTGGCAAGATAGCACGGAGCCAAAGAGTTTATTTTGCACCATATCCCAGAACCAAGCTGAAAATAAAAATAAATAGGGCAACATCACCCAAAGTAAACTCAGGACTACATGAAGAGGAAATACTTAACTAAGGATGGGCAAAACTGCCTTATGACTGGCAGAAAGGGCAGGGATATGAAAGGGACCAGCACTGCTTTCACAGGTGGTGGCTGAGGTGGCTGCAGGGCTGAGGGACCTTCCCCGGAGAGGAGTGAGGCCTGGACCTCAGACCAGGCTCCCAAGCACAGATGGCCAGTGTTGGGATCACCCACTCATGCAGCATCCAGGAGTGAAAAGGCCACTTTTTTTTCTCCTGCTGGAGAAAGATGGAGCCTACTGGATACAAAACCACCCCCCTCCCTCTTTTTTCCATCTTTCCTTTGTGCTAAGCAGCCAATGCACTGATTTGGTGTTCTCAGACACTCACCTTTGGCTTAAAGAGAGAAGAGCATGGTCTGTAGTTGTTCAAGGAGAGTCTGAAGTGGGAGGCTTGAGAAAGAGGCAATAAATGCAGGAGCAGGTTCTTTAAAATATAAACAAAATTGACAAGTCTTTAACCAGATTCATCAAGAAAAAAAGAGAGAAGCCCCAAATAAAATCAGAAATGAAAGAGAAGAACCAATATCACAGAAACACAAAGGATCCCAAGAAATTGCAGTGAACAACTCTATGCCAAAAAATTGGACAATCTGGGCAAAATGGATAAATTTCTAGAAATACACAATCTTCCCAAACTGAGCCAGGAAGAAGCAGAAAACCTCAATATGCCAATAACAACTAGCCAAATTGAAGCAGCAATTAAACAACTTCTAACACACAAAAGTCCTTGACCAGATGGCTTCACAGGCAAATTTTACCAAACATTCAAAGAAGAGCTAACACCTCTCCTTCTTAAACTATTTCAGAAAATTTAAGAAGAGTGAAGACTCCCAAACTATTTTTATGTGGCTAGTATTATCCTAATTCCAAAGAAGGTAAAGATACAACAAAGAAAGAAAATTACAGTTCATAGATGCTAAAGTCCCCACCAAAATATTAGCAAACTGGTAATGTATCAATACATTAGACAGATCATACACCATGATCAAGTGGGATTTATCCCAGGGATGCAAGGATGATACACTATTTGCAAATCAATAAATGTAATACATCCCATAAACAATAATCACATAATCAATAGATGCTGAAAAAGCATTTGATAAAATTCAGCACCCATTTATGATAAAAATACTCAACAGAGTGGGAAGAGGGAGGATACCTACCTCAACATAATAAAGACCATATATTAAAAACCTACTGCCAACATCATACTCAATGGGCAAATACTAGAAGCGTTTCTTTTAAGATCAGGAATAAGACAAGGGTGTCTGCTTTTACCATTCTTTTAAAAATCTTTAATATTTTTATTAGAATTATACATATATGTGTACAGTATTGTTATATGTTGTTCTATTACAGTTGTCCCATTTTCCTCCGTTGCTCCCTGTGCCCCGACCCCCACCACCCCCGGTCAATCTCTGCCCTGTTATTCATGTCCATGGGTCATTTAATTCTAGTTTCTTAACAAGCCTCTTCCCCTTCTTTCCCTCTTCTCTATCTCCCCTCCTCCCCTCTGGTCACTGTCAGTCTGTTCTTTATTTCCATGTCTCTGTTTCTATTTTGCTCTTATGTTTGTTTTGTTCATTAGGTTTCTATATTGGGTGAGATGATATGGTACTTTTCTTTTGCTGCCTGGCTTATTTCACTAAGCATAGTACTCTCCAGTTCTATCCATGCAGTCACAAAAGATAGGAGTTCCTTTTTTCTTTTTGCTGCATAGTATTCCATTATGTAAATGTACCACTGTTACTAGAGAAATCCTGGTTCTTCTTGCCAATGCAGTAAAGAATTACAAATCAGAGAGCCTTTTAGCATGCACACAAAGTTTATTAGTGAATGGGAGAGCAAAAGCAAGGGTAGCTAGAGCAAGGTTGGCAAAAGTTAGGGTGGCTGAAGGTCAGGTGACCAGCACCCATGTAGTCAGAGGCCAGGTGGTCCGAGGCACCCTGGCCAGAGGCTGGGTGGCCAGGGGCCCCCCATGTGGCAAAAGGGCCAAGAGCAGACCCAAGAGAAGAGATAAGAAGAGAAGAGAAAAGAGGGAAGGGAAGGGAAGGGGAAGGGAGGGGAAGGGAGGGGAGGGGAGGGGAGGGGAGGGAAGAGGAGCGAGCCTTTTGTTCCCAGGACTTAAACTGTTGGTGGGATGGGGGTGAGGGAGTTACATTTTCATTGGTGGGTAAAGGTGGTGCCGGCTTCCCAGGGGGGTGGGGGTCTGTTAGTCTGAAACCTTATCTTGCTCTAGACTATTTATTTGTTCATTTTGTATATATGACAGGGGCCAGGCAGTTAACCAAAGTTGTTTTAGGGACTTTCCTTGGGGCATTTTAGCCCCTTTCTCCTTTTCTCTTCCAGGCCTTGGGGTGAATACACAGTCTCAAGGTTTTCCTTTTCCCAGCTAGTGGAGATGATACACACACACTTTCAAGGCCTCCCCCCATCCTGCACTATCACGGTTTACTTGTGTTGTTCAGAATGCCAGGCAGCCTTATCAGACCAGGCTCAGGATTACTGGGCAGTGGGTGAGAAATGTCTCCCTTTGCTTTTAGCCTTCTGTATTAAGTCTTTGTTAGAGTGCAATGGTGAAGACCCTGCCTTTATTTCCCATTGGGCCACTCATTTAAATGTAACACCACTAGTACTGGAATTTCTATCCACAGTGATCAGACAAGAAAAAGTAATCAAAGGCATCCAAATTGGAAAGGAGGGAATAAGACTGTCAATTTCTGCAGACAACATGATAGTGTACATAGAAAATCCTATAGGCTCCATCAAAAAACTACTCAACCTAACAAATGAATTCAGCAAAGTAGTGGGATACAAAGTCAATATTCAGAAACTGATGACATTTTTGTACATCAGCAATGAATTATCAGAAAGAAAATCTAAGAAAAATATAACTTATTATGGCAACAACAACAAAATAAAGTACCTAGGAAAAACTTAACCAAGGAGGTAAAAGATTTGTACTCTGAAAACTATGGGACACTGAAGAAAGAAACTGAGGAAGATACAAATAAATGGAAGCATATACCATGTTCATGAAATAGAAGAATTAACATCATTAAAATATACATACTAACCAAAGCAATCTATAGATTCAATGCAATTCCTATAAAAATATCAATGGCATATTTCACAGATCTAGAATGAATATTCAAAAAATTTATATGGAATCAAAAAAGACTTTGAATAGTCTCAGCAACCTTGAGAAAGAAGAGCAATGTCAGAAGAATTACAATACTTGGTATCAAAATATACTACAAAGCCACTATAATTAAAATAGTCTGGTATTGGCATAAGAACAGATACATAGGTAAATGGAATACAATAGAGAAGCCAGAAATAAACCCATCAATGTCAATTCATATTTGACAAAGGGGACATGAGCATATAATGGAGTAAAAATAGACTCTCCAATAAATAGTGTTTGGAGAACTGGACTGGTACATACAAAAAATGAAACTAGACCACTAGCTTACACCAGAATAAATTCAAAATTAATAAAAGCCTTAGATATAAATAAAAATGAATAAAAGACTTAAATATAAGTTGTGATACCATGAAAGTTCTAGAGGAAAACATAGGCAGTTGTATAGGCAGTACAATTTCAGATATCTCATGTAGCAATGTTTTTGCTGGTATATCTTCTAGGGCAAGGGAAACAAAGGAAAAAAGTAAACAAATGGGACTATATCAAATTAAAAAGCTTCTACATGACTAAAGAAACTATCATTAAGGTTAAAAGGAACTGACTATATGATGTGTATCAATGATACACTGGCCAAGGGTTTAATCTCAGAAATATATAAAGAGTTTATACAACTCAACATCAGGAAGGCAAACAATCCAATTAAAAAATGGGCAAAGGACCTGAATTGACACTTCTCTAAAGAAGCCATACCGAGGACCCATAAACATGAAAAAATGCTCAACATCACTAACCATCAGAGAGATGCAATGGACTTGGATAGCAGGTATGGTGATTGTGAGGGGAATGGAGTATAAAAGGACTAAATGATAATAAAAATGCAATAAAGAAATTATTACATTACAGGGGATGGGTGGGTCAAAACACAATGGTACATTTACTCAATGGGATACTATGCAGCAGAAAGAAGGAACTCCTACCTTTTGCAATAGCATGAATGGAACTGGAGAGTATCATGCTTAGTGTAATAAGCAAGGCAGTGAAAGACAAATACCATATGATCTCACTTATAAGAGGATTAGAATGAACTAAATAAACTAATGAGCAAAAGAAAACCAGAGGCATAGAATCATGAAATAGCAGTAAGAGGCGGAAGAGGGAGGTTAGGACTGTTTGAAAGAAGGCGAAAGGATTAGTCAAAGAATATACATGAAAGACCCATGGAAATGGACCATGGTGTGAGGATTGACTATGGATGTGTAGAGCAGACTGGGCAGAGTAGGCAAGTGGGGAAACATTGGGACAACTGTAACAGCGTTAACAATAAAACATTATTGAAAAAATAGAAACAGACTAATCGATACAAAGAACAAATAGATGTTGTCAGGAGGGGTTTGAAGGCAGGGTGAACATGTTAAAGGGATTAAGAAATACAAATTAGTAGTTACAGAATAGCCATAAGGATGTAAAGTACAGCATAGGGAACATAGTCAATAATACTGTAATAACTATATGATGCCAGGTGGGTGCTCAGTTTATTGTGGGAATCACTTCATAAATTATATAAATGTCTAAGTTCTACACACCTAAAATAACATAAAATAAAATTGAATGTCAACTGTAACTGGCAAATTTGAAAATTCACATTTCTTATATTCAGCTTCCAGGGAGAACCAGACCAAGTTAGAAAACCTTTGTAATAATTGAAGCATCATGCTATTTTCTCAAACTCGTTTCCTCTCATCTTTTCATTGCCAAGTATATTGCCCATTTATTCTCTAATGCCCATCTTAGTTAGCATCTACTCTGATTCCCCAGTTAACCATGACTTCATAATCCTGTGGCTATACTTGGTTTGTAGATGCTTATCTTCTCTCTCCATTTTTCTCTAAACTTTTAAAAATAAAAACTATAAATAATGGCTAGTGCATGACTTTGAGAAACTTGGGTCTCTTGGACTAAATCTCACTTTCCCCTCACTAACCTTCATCAGCTAGAAATTCATCATTCCGACTATTCTCCCGATCCCTCCAGGTTTATTATTCATCATTTATGAATTCCTTGTTAGTAATTGCTCAAAAAATACTTCCTATATTTTTTTATTCTTGTGAGTGGGAGGAAGATGACTCAGCTAAACAGATAAAGATAATTTCTGGGGAAAGAAATAGCCCTGTGGGTAGGATTTATCTTATGTCCAGTGGATGCCAGGAAAGATCATTATTGCATATCTATTCTGTGCTAGGTACTTAATGACACTGCCTAATTTAATCTCCACAAAAAAATCATATAACTTTATGTGTCTGTTTTTATTTTACTGAAATAAACTAAGTTCAATGAGGTTGAGTAAAATCCGGTAGGTCTCTCGACTCACAGCAGCAAAGCCAGGACTTGAACTCATATCTGCATGATTGCCACATCGTCTGATATAGGAGTGCTGAGATAAGAATCATGGCAGAGAGGCTACTGCAGGACAAGGCTCAGGACCCAAGTTATGCCTGAGGATCACAGCTCCACTTTCCATATTGCAGGTGACTCCCTCTACCCGCTCAACTCTCCAGGCAATGACTAAGCTGGGAGCTGTCCAGTACAACCTTCAAACCTAGTTGGAGAGACTTCTGAGGTCCATATGGCTTTTTTTTTTTTTTAAAGATTTTATTTCATTATTTTTAGAAAGAGGCGAAGGGAGAGAGGCAGAGAGGGAGAGAGACATCAATGTATGGTTGCGTTTCACCTGCCTCCAGCCACAGACCTGACTGGAGACCTGGCTTGCAACCTGGTTATGTGCCCTGGCTGGGGAATCGAACCTGCAACCTTTGGGTTCACAGGCCGGCGCCTTATCCACTGTGCCACCAGCCAGGGCCCATATGGCTTTTTAAATGTAATTTAACCTAATGCACTGCTGTGTTGTTATTAATGTAAGCTCCATTTTATGTGTCTTTAGGGCAACCGATCATAGAAATTTTCATAAGTAAAATGTCTTAGGCAGCTGCTACTTTTCTGAACAAATGAAATGGGGTTTAAGCCATCTGGCCAGGGGCTGGCATTGGTGGCCTCTGTGACTATAGTTGAGATTCTAGGCTTCCAAGAAAGTGATGGGAGAAGGCCCCCATTCTCTCTTCAAGAGTGGCACAAAAACCTGTGCTGAGGAGCCCTTTGCTCCCATGCCCCCCATCCCCTCCCCCACCCTATAGTTAGCATTGCTGGAACAAGGCAGTCAACATCCTCAAGGGTATTCTGTGTGAACATGGGCCAAATTCATTAACACAAAGGCACCTCAGAAGAAAGAAACAAGGACTTGTAATGTTCTTCACGCTAAGTAATTAGAGGGGGTCTTGTAAAAGATTGCAAGGATCTGAGGATATTGAGTCAAATCTCCATTCAACTCTCATCTGACTAGTATACAGAGTAGATACTTAAAATACACTCATGTAGGGGCTCCACTTACCTTCCTTCCAATTTCTGACATTAATTTCCCCTCCTCTTCCCTCCCACATCAAAGCTGTCACTGAGGGGTTCCAATGGGTTCCCTGCAGGGAGCCATCCTCCCTCCTCCTCTCTGTCACTCAAGCCACCTTCAAAGCTTCTGATCCAGAGTCAGAGAGCAAGTGTGCGACCCACTTCTCAGGGGAGTGTCTGCTCTGTCACATCTAGGCTGTAGCCCCATACACCTCTGAGATTTCTAAGGGCCACAAACTGAATCTGAAAGCAACTTGCTTGAAATCTTCAATTTTTAAAATGATGATGTGGAAAAAAATCAATCTAAGTGTCCAATGTTAAGAAATTCTCTCTTTGAGGCAGTCAGCTGGGAGAGGTCCTTCCTCTGGGACTTGAAGTTCAAGGGTCTTTAGCACTGTCAGGTAGGGCAGTTGGAGGGTGTATATTGATGTGAAGTGACTAGAACTGGTAAGAAGTGTTGGATGGACAAGGGGAACCTCTCTACATCCCCAGGATGTGCACACAGTAGAGAGGACACCAAGTTTCAGGCTTTAGCCTCTGTGTTGCCATCAGAAACTAATGCATCAGAAATTCGTCTAAAGCCCACAGTCTTGATCAAACCTAGGTTCCAGTTTTGCTTCAGGCCCTGCTGAAGCACCCTTCATCATCATTCCAGCAATCCATCAATCTGCTCACCTTTCTAACTGTCTGGCATTCTGGTGCTGTGGAGAGCCCTGACTAATAATTTTTCCAAATGAGTCATAAATTTCACCTTCAAAAGAGTCCAGACTTTGATGAAGCCCAGACCTTGTCTCCATTCCAGCCTTGCCTCTCTTGATCCTCTGTGTCATGGTTTATACCCCATTGAACTGGTCACATTCACCTCCCAGCTTTGACACATGCTACCCTTCCTACCTCTGACTAGAACAAAAAGGCAGAGGAAGGGTGAGTTTACTCTCTGCTTGAACCGAGTCATTTATCTTCTCTGACATCAATGTTCCTGGTTCTCAGGCTTTCAGATTCAGACCAGTACACACACTATTGACTGTGATTCTAAGGCCTTTAGACTCAGACTGAAATACTCCAGTTTTTCTGGGTTTTTAGCTTGCAGATATGGCAGATCACAGAACTTCTTCACCTCCAGAACTGCATGATCCAGTTCCCCTCATAAATATATATTGGCATTCTGGTCCTGTGGAGAGCCCTGACTAATGTGGGGGGAGTTTTATGCATTACCTGAGTCTTTTTATGCATCACTTGAGTTTTGTTTCGTGGCCAATCTATCCCTCCCTGAGCTCTGCATTCAGGAGGGGTGGGGAGAATGATCAGAAAGCCCATATATAGTCATTCTGAAACTCTAGGGTTCCCAGTGTGTGAAAGTGGGAAAGCCAAAGTGGGTATTTTGGGTTGGTTTTTGGGGAAGGAGGCAGGCAGTCCCACTGTTGAATGGCCTCCGTTTGCTTGTGAATGCAGTGTCATTTCATGTTTCATGGGGCTTAGCTTTCCTATCCAGCTAGAATTTCAAAGCAGAGTATCCTGGGACAGAAGCAGGAACATGTCACAGGTTTCTATGGCAGAGTAATCCCTGGAATTTTAATTGCCATATCTTCACACTATTATACATATATACATATCCTAATGATGGGATTACACATTTCAGTTAGTACGTAATTATGAGTTCCATTACTTGAAGAAAAATACTTGGGGATAATTATACAATTATGAAGTACAATTAGAAAATGGCATATAATTAAATTTAGAAGAGCTTTTGAAACATTCCTTCTACCCTCCTACCCTGCCCTCCTGTATGAAAGATTTCTTGTATTTATTCTCTCTCCTCTTGATCAAGTACAAGTGAAGCACAGTTCGGTCCAGTGTGAACAAGGGGTGGATATTCCGGGGACACTGTATCTTGGGGGTGTAAGGCTTCATGGCCTTTTGGGGGTTTAGGAACATCTCTCAACTTTGGAAGCTCTACCTGAGGTGAAATCAGGGAGGCATTCTTTTGGCCCTTGGTAGTACTGTCCCATCTTCCTTGGCGCTCCCTCTGCTGGGAGTGCAGCAGGAGAGCAATTCCAGTAGCTGGAGACGTTGCAGGGGGCTGGGCTTTTGACTGGCAGGAAACAGATTACTGAAGGTCATCTCTTACATGGCTATAGCAGTTTATCATTTTGGAAGCATTTTACTTTTCCCAACTCATTCACTTCTCAGCACCATCTGATGAGGCAGGAAGATAGGGAAAGTGTTCTCCTTCGTCTTTTGGAACTCCTTTCTTTGATCTCTGTCTCCACACTCTAGGTTTTTGTCTTTAGTTCTCCAATTCCCTTTTCAGTCTTTTTCATTGTTTCTTTTTCTAATTGGCTCACAGATGAAATTTTATTGTTCTTTAGAGTTCCATCCTGTCTCTCTTCCTTTTTTTCCTCTCTTTGGTAATTCAAACAGGTTGGAAGGAGCAGGTAGGGTGAAGTTGGGTGGTAGGAGGGGAGGCCACCAGATGGTGCATAGAAGCCACAGTGACAGGCTGGCCACTGTGTACACACCCAGTTTTCTTTCCCTGCAGTGCAGAGTCAGTGTGTCTTTCTTAGACCTCCCTGCCAGTATGGGTGGCATGGAACTAAGGAACCCTACTTCCAGGCTTGGACCATAAAATTTCTCATTCCTCCACTTTCTCTTTTCACCATCTGCTGAATGTTAATGTTGAGGGTTACATGCAAAGTCACTTTGAAAAGGCAAGGACCCCACCATCTCTAGATCAGAACACTCATGTCTCTCTCCTCTTGCTATGATTTTGAATTTGAGCAAGAAAAATTTAATTGCATTAAATCATTGAGATTTCTAGGTTTATCTGTTGGAGCAACTGGGTGTAAAGAAAAACAGCCGTAGTGATATGAAATAGAACCTGAACATTAATATTTGTACTGGCAGAATTTTTCCTCTCTCTTCTGGCAGGTCTAAATAGGAATCTGATTTATATCCAGAAATTGATAAAATTGGTTAGTGTAGTGGGTGTCTTGGTGGCCTCCTTGACATTCATCCATATCCCTTTAATTTGGTAATTTTCCCAGTTATGCTCAGGTCCCCAAACCTTGTTCTTGTGCTTGAAGGGAGGCTGACCCTCCCATAAGCTTCAAGGTTGGGCCTAATGGGCCTATGCATAACCTCACACCCTCATTGCCAAATTTGGGGAGTTTTCCTTCATTATTTTTTCACACAAGTTTTCAATTTCTTGCTCTTCCTCTTCTCCTTCCAGCATCCCTATGATTCAGATGTTGGCATGTTTAAAGTTGTCCCAGAGGTTCCTCAGACTCCCTTCATTTTTTTCAATTCTTGTTTCCTCATTCTGTACTGGTTGACTGTTTATTTCTTCCTTTTGTCCCAAATCATTGATTTGAACCCCATTTTCCTTCCCTTCACCATTGGTTTCATGTGGATTATTCTTCATTTCACTTAGCACAGCCTTCACTTCTAACCCTTATGCATTTGCTGTATTCAAGCATATCTGTCAAGTCTGTGAGCATTGTTAGCACCAGTGTTTTGAACTCTGCATCTGTTAGGTTGCTTATCTCCTCATCACTTCATTCTCCCACTGGAACCTTGATCTGCTTGCTCTTTTGGGCCATACTTCTCTGTCTCCTCGACTTGACAGCCTCCTGTGTTTGCCTCTGTGTCTTAGGTAGGGCTGTTGCTCCTGTTATGTTGTAAGGGGTGGAGCCTTAGGTATACATCAGTGCTAGACCATCCTGTTTCACCACATTGTGACACTGTATGTGGTGGAGGGGTCAAAGAGGGAACAAGGCTGCTTTCTCAGTGCTCTTCCCTTTCCAGGCACTTCTCCTGCTTCCCGTATGGGGCTGGTGCCCCTGTAGCTGTTGCCCTGGCTGTGGTTCCCGGGGTGGGTGGGTGTGGGGGCATTCTGGGATTATGTGGTCCTCTAAACAGATTCTCCTGAGAGACCAGTAGTTTCTCCCACCACCCCAGCTTCCACTGTTTTTCATAGTCAAAAGCAATGAGACTTTATTTTCCATGGCTCTTAAACTGTGAGCTGAGTGGTCTGATCTGAGGCTGGGGTCACTCCCCAGGTATCCCTCCTGACTTTTTAAATGTGTGACTGTGCTTTCCACTAGCCAGCCACAGACACTGCCTTGCTGCTGCAGCCTCCACCACCACCACTGCCACACCGCGTTATCCCTGCCCCGGCTCTGCCCTTCCACCTGTATGGATGAGTATTACTTCTTTTTATCTTTGTTTGTTGGACTTCCATGCAGTGTGATTTTCTGGTAGTTCTGGTTGTTTTTAGTTTTGAGGCAGTTGTAGTCCTTCTTATGGTTACGGAAGGAGGCAAAGAGTGTCTATCTACACCTCCATCTTGGCTGGAAGTCCTACTCTACTCTTTTAAACTCATGTACTCTCTCTCTCATTCCTTAAGTTCTACTGCATGGGTCACCACCTCAGTGCACCCTCCCTCAGTTCACCTCCCACAGTGAGCAGCTACGTTTTGCTTCCCATTGCTGTACACTTACTTAAATGGTAGGCACCTCACTGTACTGCCATTCTTCATTTACATGTCTGTCTGCTGCACTGGAGAATGAAGTTCTTTCATTCATTCCACCAGTATCTAGTGATTGAATGATTAGTGTGTGCCAGACACTGTGCTAGGTGCTGGGGACATGAAGATAAACAATACTAGCAACATTCATATAATGCTTACCAGGAACCAGGCACTATTCAATCCACTTTGTGTATATTTACTTAAAGAGCAATAATTTTGGGGGGAGCCAGGGATTGAACATGACCGCACCTGGGTCCAACTGTAGGTTCCCCATTCCCTCCTCAACAACTTAGAGATACAGTCAGTCTTCTAAGAATTAAATAGTAGTATATACACACAATTATTTTTTGCAAATTTAGGTCATGGGAGAAGCAGGGCTTGAATCCAGATCTATCATTCCCAAATTTTATGTTCTTTGTACTATGTCACACCTGTTTTACTTAACCTCCTCCAAGCTTCCTCTTCTGTCAGGTGGTAACTATAATAATACCTTTCCTTTCCTACCTCATTTAATTTGTGAAGAAGATCTAATATGACGGTGATAAAAATTTTGCAAACTATAAAGCTCTATGCAAATGCAAGTTGTCATTATATCTATATATGTACCTAGGGGGCTGTATTTAACATCTATTTTTGCTTAAAATAAGGCACCTCTTAAAGTTGCTCAGCCTTTAGGGGTTCAGAATTACACAAGAAAATGCTGTTGTCATGATGGGGTCAAGGGTCTTGGTTGCTTCCTGGTTCTTCTTGGCACTATAGGCATAGATAATTTCTAATTAAGTAGATCATTTGCCTTTATTTGAAGAGTTTTAGCCCGCTCTTTATTCTTCTCTCACCACTGTACATACTTCCAAACTCTTCCATTTCTCCTTCAGGCTAAATGATTCTCAACTCCCAATTGCAGATTCTTGCCTTTAGTGGGAAGTCCCACCTTTGCTGAGACCCACTGGAGGTTGCAATCTGAAGCTGGATTCCTGGTGTTCTTTCATCCTCTCAGCCCCAGAGTGAAATCCCTCTAGGCTCAGAGGCTGTACACTGCCTTTCTGGGATGGTGCAGCAAGCCTCAGGCAGCTCCTGCAGAAAAGGTGTCAACTGTATAGACAGCAGTGCAATCTTCAGGCAACTTGCTCTTAAGGGATACCCTAGGGCAACCCCAGTAGTCTCACTCTGGCTGTGCAGACTGAGGGCAGAAGGGACAGGGTGGTCCCAAGGGATTGGGGTGTTGGCATGGAGCAATGTGACTCTTCTCATCTCTTATGCACATGAATTTGACCTTATCTGATAGGGTTCAGTTGGCTGGAAAACAATGGAAAGTTTTAGAGAGGTTCAGCCTGGGGCAATGAATGGGGAGCTTGGTCTGTTCGCAGCATCACCCCTTCTCTCCTGGCTTTCCCCTGGCATTGGAGGAGGGAACAGCATTTCCTTTGGATGCAGTAGATTCTAGGGAGCTATGAACCCTGCAGGCCTTAAGCTGACTTTGCATAATGACGCTTGAATATTAAGGAATTCCTCCCATTTTAAGTCTTCTACCTTCTGTTTTTTAAAAAATATTTTATTTATTTATTTTTTACCAATTGCTATAACAACCATGCTGAGTATGTCAAAGATAACAAAGAGCTCAAGGTCAAGGTGCTGCCGATAAGAGCAATGATTCTAAACTGCAGATCTGACAATATTATTTGTTCCCCATCTCCATTGTGTTCCTCTTCTCCCACTTAAATCTATCCCGACTCCTTAAAGCACCTCAAAAACAACTGCCTGGCTGCTGCCTCCTTGTCCAGTCTTATCCCTCAGTACCTACCACCCTCCACCTTTTTGTTACAGCTAAACTGAACTTCTTTCAATATCATAGAATATGGAAATTCTTTTTGTAACCCTGAGGACTTGGGGTGAGCTGCCTGAAACACCCATTTATCTCTTCTCTCGGCCATTCCTATTCTTTCTTTACTGTCAGTTTGGACATGACATCCTGGAACCCCTCCTTAG
Source organism: Noctilio leporinus (assembly GCA_004026585.1). NCBI lineage: Eukaryota > Metazoa > Chordata > Mammalia > Chiroptera > Noctilionidae > Noctilio > Noctilio leporinus. The sequence goes on from PVIW01003320.1 coordinate 131,813, forward strand.
TATTGTCAGGATGTGGGGGCAGCTAACATGGAAACAGCACATATCTTTGGACTTTTGATTGTATCTATATTTTAGTTCAAATTGTAGCAGTCAATGTTTATATACCTGGCCAAAATATGATAATGGAACCTGACTGGGAAGCTCTTGGGACTGAGTTAATGAAGTTAACTCATCTGGAGATCTTTGGTGAGGTGGTAATAAAGCAAATGGCCTAATAGGCAATCCTACTTAGCTCCTTCTTATTAATGGACTTTATGAACTAATTTTCCTTTGAAGTGTATACCTGTGTAACTGCACATAGCAGATAGGATAAAAACCCAACCCAATGATATCAAGTTGAAAATGACTTCTCTAAAAGTCTCTTCCTTTGCTGCTCCCCATTTTTCCTTCCCCCAGTAAACTCATGGCTTGATTCCACAGCAGTCTCTGGGTGTGATTTCTTCAAGCGAAGTTGCTCTGATATGTATTAGGTCTGCCTCCTTCTTTGTGTACACTCAACACTTCAACTTGTGTGTTTCTAAGGAAACTTATCAGATGTTTTATGATCATAAACTTGCTTATTTATCTTCCCATTAGAACAGTTCTAATAGGACAAAGACTGCTGAACCCATGACTACTGAATGAGTGAATGAATGAATGAATGAATGAGTCATTGTAAACCTGTCCAGACTGGAGCTACCTGGTCTTTGAGAGACCCAAAAGATGACGATTACTAACATCTCTACTTCCTAGTGGGCTGGTTGTTATACTTTACCCCTCCTTCCTCTGTTATCAGGCCACAATGTCTCCTCATACACAGAGCCCTTGTGCCACTGGAGGAAACTCTAGCATCTTCAGGGACTTTTGGAAGCTCTGAAATTGAGTGCTTTTGTTTGGCTTTTCAGTAATTGTGAAAAAAGTGATTGCTTCTAGCCTCAGAATAATGGCTTGCAGAGTCTCCCCAGGGCAGGCTTATAACAACTCACTTTATCTCCTTGCCCCCTTTATGTTTTTCTGCTTCTTACCAATTAATGAAATCTTTTGAGTGCTGCTGCAGGCTCTTGGGGGACAGTGGCCCTGTGGCATCCTTACGGTTACCTATCTGAGAGCTTCTGAGCAGGGAGGGGTGGGCTGGGTAGACCACTCAAGGCTGGCTCTGCAGCTTACAGCCCTTCTGGTGTAGTGCGGTGAAATAGCCGGTCCTCTGAGTAGCTGGAAAATAAAACACTCTTAACGTTCCAGTTAGTCTAGTGAAGATTAACGTGACAGACTTTTGAGGAAGTTTCAAAGCCAGCCCATGAAGAGAGTAAAGAAGATAGTTACAAGATGAGTTATTTGAAAAAATTGATCCCCTGAAATCCACAGTGCTTGCCTTGCCCTGGACTTTTTCTTCAGGATATCAGAACAATCTGATATCCCCAGACCGCCCTCTGCCACTGCCTCACCAACAGGTAGCAGAGGTACCAGGTGAATTTAACAGCCTGGCATTTGAGCTTAATGTCTTTTGGGGAAAAAATACTTAATAATCACAGGTTTATCTACCTTTTTTCCAATTAGGTATGGATTTATTATGACATGATCATGTGACTTGAGTGTATACAACCAGTGTCTTTGAATGCAAAATCAAGATACGGCAATAATAATTGACCTTTTGCTCCCCACCTCTGTTTTTGGTTTGGTGTGCACATTTTTAAAATCAAGTGTGTCTAGTTTTTAGCTTTGGTTGGGAACCATATATCACCTCTAACAAGGAAGGCATAGAAACCCTACAGCAAGTCTTTCTTGTCAAACTCACTTCTTGGCTGATAATAAGATGTGAGGAATTGAAAATGTTAATATTTGAAGCCAAACTCTTATGGTGTTTTGTTAAGAATGCTGGAATCCTCCATGTATCTTCATTAAACAACAACAACAACAACAACAATAATAATAAATGAGTAAAGAATTAGAAGCTGAATGAAGGAGTAAAAAATTCTGTTGAATAAAAGTGAGAGAATAGGAGCTGAATAAAGGAATAAAGAATTCTGCTCTATCTTTTTCAGAGGGCAGGGAAGAACCTTGGGATTGGGAATAAGAAGAAGTAAGGAGTCCTGTCAAAAGTAAAGATATGTATGAAGTGGTAAAGACTCTTGGTTGAGAAGATGAATAAGATCTTACTCTAAGTAAGCCTTAGAGCCCTTTCAAGGAGAACAGGACAAGCTAGGCTTGGATGGGAGGTGAAAAAAATTCCCTCAGCAGGAAAGTGAGACTCAGATGGTCTTGCAACATTTTTACATATTGTAGTTAAGCTAAGATCCTCCAGATGAGATCATTCTGCATTTAGAGTGGGCCTTAAATCCAATGACAAGTGTCCTTATAAGACAAAGGAGAGGGAGATTTGAGACACAGATAGGCCATGAGACAGGGGCAAAGATGGAAAGGATGCTACCATAAGCCAAGGGACTTGGAGCCATCAGAAGTTCCATGGGAAGAGGCAGGGAAGGATTTTCTTCTAGAGCCTTCAGAGGGACATAGCCCTGCTGACACTGATTTCAGGCATCTGGCCTCCAGCTTTATGAAATAATAAATTTCTGTGGTTAAAGCCGCAAGTTTCTTATGGCAGTCCTAAGAAATTAGCACAGGAGATGACTGTCTACTTTATTTCTTCTGAGGCCTTCAGTTCTCTGTTATCTATGGTCTTCCATACTATCAAGTCTAAATTGGACCATCTCTGAACATCTAGATTTTTTTAAGTAAAACTCTAGCATTTCAGGTAGCAGCAATGGATAATGGTTAAGAGTACAGGTTCTGAAGTCAGTTTGTATAATTCCTGTGTCTTGATTTTTCCACATGTAAAATGGGAAAAGTAATTGTACCTAACTTTATAAAGAGCTGGTAAGGATTGAAGACATTTATATATTTAGAATCTCCATATTTAGGCCTCTTTGAAGTGCTCAGTCTCCATTTTCCTTACTCAGTAATTCCAGAGGCTATTTTAATAAAACAAACTGACATTCTGAAGCAAAGGACCATGGGTGCCTACTTTCCTTGTTGATATCCTTTACAAAGGCTACTGGGAGAGCTAGTGATTATGCAAAACTGGGTTTATTAAACATGCTGAGAAAGGGGGAGCATTATCTTGGCAGTCTCAGTAGTGGCTCAAATGGGGGAATTTAGTATGATTTTGTGATAGGGTGGTTTTAGGGGAGAAGTTAGGAAATGAGGACAGGATAAAGATTGGCTTAGAATTTGTAAACCAAGTGAATTACTGGAATAGTCAGTGATCTTGTCTGTGGTACTTGAGTTGATATGGAATTAATGTCAAAACAGTTTTTTCAATGATCTTATTATTGAGCCTATGAGTCTGTATGAGTTGGTGTTAAAATATTTTTTTAAATTTATTTTTCTTTTTAAATTTTATTGTTGTTTTATTATATTCATCCCCTTTTTGCTCCCCTTGGTGCTAAAATATTTTGATCATAGTTTGTTCTGCAAGACATGGTTTCATGCAATTGATCTATTTTGCAAGTCATAATATAGCTTTTCAGTTTGTGTGTTTCAGTGTTATTTCTTACCACTGAGGACAGAAGAATTTGAAGAATTTCCAAAGAGCAGCCTGTCCTTAGATTTGGTCCAGGAAGAAGTTCCTAATGGAAGCAGGAATGAATGCTTATTCCCATTGGAAGCCTCCCATTCACTGCCTCCTCATGCTCTACCAAACAAAGTCTAAGTATTCTTGCTGTATTGGGACCTTCAAGGATCTGGCTTCCATCAGCCTTTCAATTGTGTTAATTTCATATAACACAATCCACCATCTACCACCCATCATCCACTATTATTACTCACCACCTCCTTTGGAACAAGCCATCTTCCACCATCATTACTCATTATCACCTTACCCAACTCCACTACTCACCCCCATCCCCATCCAAAACAGCACCACTTACTAAACTGTTGGGGCCACCTGGGAAAAACATGGAAACTTGGAGTGGGCCAGGCTAAACCTATAAGTCCCAACTGGAAGACCAGGAATGATGGGTACATACATGTTTCAGGGTACATACATGTTTCCATGTTAAAACCAGTGGCCCTGGAGGAGAGGGACTAGGTCATTAGAAAATACTTCAGTTACTGTGAAGCTTGGTCTGTTCTTTCACCTCACCTAATCCTTTGTTGTATCAACTGCAGAAGTTTTTAAAATTTGAATGCACATTCTGAGATTTTCCTGCCCCCTCACTTGTTTTCCCTTTTCCTGTAATAAGCATTATTTAGCACTGATTGACAAGCTACATGCCTCCAAGTTTACCTCTTTCAATAAAAGACCTTTGGGAACAAAGAACTGGGCCCTTGGCCTTGAGCCACTGGCCAGATTTTCTTCTCCTTACACAGAACTGTTTGGGATGGTGTTATTTCATCTGCAGTACGTTTTACTGTGGGTCAGGGTTCCCTACACTAAATGAACACTATATACCAGGAACGGGACTATGTGGATTTGCATCCACTGTTTTGTTCAGTTTCCTCTGAAGCTTTTGATATGGATTAGTGGTTCTCAATTAGAAAGATGAGTCCTTGCTCAGAAGTACTGAATCAGATGTTTTTGAATGAGAGCTCAGGAATCTGCATTTTAAAAATATTTCAGTGATTTTGATGTGTAGATAACATTCAAGAACCGCAGATATAAACAACTTTGTTTTACAGATGGGCCAAGGAAAAGGGCTTAAAACAAAAACAAAAACAAAACAAAAACTATTTCCCTTGTGATCCCTGGAATGGCTATATCTAAGATAAGTTTGGGAAATAATCTTAAAGAATCACCAAAAAAAAAAAAAAAAAAAAAAGAAGAAGAATTACTTCTGCTTAGTGACCTGAGATAAACCTGTTTATCTCAGTTTACCTCAGAGGAAATTGAAGCCCAGAGAAGTTAAATAAATTGTCCAAGATCACACAGCTCATGAGGTCAGAGCCAGTGTGTGGTATGTTCTTTTCTGAATATCACAGTGGTCTCCAGGAAGCTTCTTCTAGTCTGGTCTAGGTGTTTCTTTGTTTTGCAGACACACTGATCATGTTTCTGCTTCTACACAAGTGGTCATACAGCTTTCCAACTAAGAATGACCTCTCTGCTATCCTGGCCTTTATGGCCACAGCATCTTATCATCATCACCTTCCTTTCCCTCCACAACTCCTCCCTACACTCCTGCCAGGCTCTGTCCTTCTCCCTGGCATTTGGTTTACGACTTTAATATTTCTCTCCTTCTTTTTCTCTATCTAGTCATCACTTCCTGGCTATCTTTATTTCCAGTGTATTTCTTTCCTCTGTTTTTCCTCAATTTATTACTATTGTTCCAGGTCTTCATGCTCTCTGAATCCTTGTAAATCTCTGAAGCTGGCTTTATTGATACCTCCAGTTTCTTCCCAATGTCGTGTATTAGGGGATAAGAGAAAAAAAATATATATGTACATGTGTATATATAGGTATAGAGATCTGTCCTGAAAGTATTAACCACACAAATTGCTTTAATTATATTGACATTGGCTTGATACTTTTGGAACAGGCCTTCATATATACATATTGGTCTCTGTCCCTGGTTCCTGACACAGAATGTCTACTACCCTTGTAAATTCCTAAGTGATGAAAGCACTAGGAATATCTTTGGTCCTAATGATATAACTCTAGGTAGGCCTTGGGATGGCTCATGGATAAGGGCTGGTCACCAGAAAGACAAACTAAAATTACAACAGAAGCTTGTAATTTTCAGTTCTCCCCCTTCCCCACTTCTCTAGAGAAGAGAAAAGAGCTAGAAGATGGAATTAATTGATTGTGCCTACATGATGAAACCTCCATAAAAATCCCAATAGTATGGGGTTTGGAGAACTTCTAGGTTGGTGAAAACTTTCATATCCTGGAAGGGTGATCATCCTCAACTCCTTGGGGACAGAGGCTTCTGCTCTTGAGACCCTTCCAGATCTTGTCCTATGTATCTCTTCATCTGGCTATTCTTCTGTATCCTTTATTATATCCTTTAATAAGATAGCAAACATAAGTAAATGTTTCCCTGGGGGAGTTCTGGTCAAGAGGGAAGTGCAGGTAGACACACTTCACCTCCTTATACAATCACAAGAAGAATCACAACTAACTTTAGAATAAATAACACTGAAAACTGCCAGAAAATTGAATTGTATGTAAGTCTGACAATCAAGGATTGAAAGAAGCCATAGTCATCCAGATGGGTAGGAGGGGCAGAGACACAGAGTCAGGGAGAAGGGGTGAGGAGACGAGGTGTGGCACATAGAAGCAGAGGCAGTAGTGGAATGGGTGGTCCCACAGTCATGTGTGGTGGATAAAAATCAGGGTTATAGCTTGTGAGTGATCCCAGCCCCAGGCCCAACTGCACAGCCCTGAGTTCCAGCACCAGAAAGATAAAGACCCTAACTTCTGGCAGTAAAAACCAGTGGGAGTTGGGCACCAGGAAAAACTGCTGGTTTTGTGAGAGAGTCTATTTAAAGGTCCCACACAGGCTTAGAACATACGCAAATCCACCCACTCTGGAATTCACCACCAGGACAATGACTAGAAGGGCACCAGTTACATATATGAAGTGGGTGAAGTGCCTGGAAATGTCATGGGTGCTGGGTAAACCTCCAGAAGCTCGGTAGAAGCATTGTCCCCTCTGAGCCCTCCTCCCCCACAGAGCCACAAGCTGGTAAAGACAGTTGCACCACCAAGACAAAAGCCCAAGGCTCTGCCACATACAACTTAACAGGTGCATTAAGATAAGGAGTTAAAGCAGCTCTAACAAAAACCAAGAAGGCTGCCAAATTGAGGAGACAAAGAAATATGGCCCAAATAAAAGAACAGAAAACCCCAGAAAAAGAACTAAACAAAATGGAGATAGCCAACCTATGAGATGCAAAGTTCAAAACACTGGTGATCAAGATAATCAGAGAACTCACTGAGTACAGCAAATGCATAAGAGAAAAAATAAGTTACACTGAGTGAAATAAAGAAAAATCCATAGGGAATCAACAGTGAAGTGAAGGAAGTAGGGGTTCAAATCAATGATTTGGAACATAAGGAAGAAACAATCTATCACCCAGAACAGAAAGAAGAATTTTAAAAAATGAGAAGAGCATAAGAAGAATCTGGCACATCTCCAAAAGTGCCAAAAGGAAAAGAACCATAGGGATGCCAGAAGGAGAAGAGGAAGAACAAGAAATTGAAAACTTGTATGAAAAAATAATGAAAAAAAACTTTCCTGATTTGGCAAAGGAAATAGATATACAAATCCAGGAAGCCACAGAGAGTCTCCAATTAGCTAGATCCAAAGAGGACCACACCATAATTAAAATTTGAAAGGTCAAAGATAAAGATAGAATCTTGAAAGCAGAAAGAGAAAAGCAGAGCATTACCTACAAAGGAGTTCCCATGAGACTGTCAGCTGATTTCTCAAAAGAAACTTTGCAGGCAAGAAGAGACTGGCAAGAAGTATTCAAAGTGATGAAAAGCAAGGGCCTACAACCAAGATTACTCTATCTAACAAAGCTATCATTTAGACTTGAAGGGCAGATAAAGTGCTTCTCAGACAAGGTAAAGCTAAAGAGAAGTACATTATCACCAAACCATTATTATATGATATGTTAAAGGGACTTATTAAAGAAAAACTATGAACAATAAAATGGCAACAAATTTACAACTATCAACAACTAAATCTAAAAGAACAAATTAAGCAAACAGTCAGAACAGAAACAGAATCATAGATATGGAGATCATTTGGAGGGTTATCAGCTGGGAAAGGGAAAGGGGAGAATAGGAAAAAGGTGCAGGGATTACAAAGCATAATTTGTAGGTACAAAATGGACAGGGGATGTTAAGAATTGTATAGAAAACGGAGAAGCCAAAGAATTTATATGCATGATGCATGGACATGAACTAAAGTAAGGGGGGAGGTTGCTGCTGGAGGAAAGAGGGGTACCAGGCAAAGGGGGAAAAGGGGAGAAAATTGGGACAACTTCGGTAATAACGTAATTAATAAAAATATACTTAAAAATGTTTCCCAGAGTTCTATGAGCAACTCTAGCAAATTAATTAAACCCAAGGAGGGTATCCTGGGAACCCTGATACCCTCTGATTTATAGCTGATCCATGAGAAGCAGAGATGACAACCTGGCCTTGCAATTGGCTTCCGAAGCAAGGGGTGAAGGCAATGAGACTGAGCCCTTAATCTGCGAAAGTTGGTGCTCTCTTCAGGTAAATAGTGTCAAAACTGAGTTAAATTGTATGACATCCAACTGGTAGTACAGAGAATTGTTGGGTGGGAAAACTCCACATGTCTGGTGTCAGAAGTGTTTTGAGTGTGGTAAAAATGTGAGAATAAAGGAAAGTAAAGGAAAGTTGTGCTTTATCCTACCCAGGAGGAAATAACTAATATTTTTCCAATGCAGCTACCCTACATTCAATGAAAGCTTTATCCTCCAAAAATACTTTTGCTGTCACTACTGGCTCTAAAACACTGTGATACTCAAACTGCTCATTCAAGGTTCTCCCAGAAAGAGCTCCCCTGAGTATCATTAATAATAATAAATGATACTGCATTTATTACTGCACAAAAGACCTTAACAATTTGGACATTCCAACTCAATATTTTTGGATTCTTACTGAAAAATTAGCAAATTGCATTCAATATAATGTCAGTTTTGATTTAAAAAATTATAGTGAATTTGGATCTAAACATTTGCTTTCATTTCATATAACATAAACACTTCTAATGTTTATTCAGTTTCCATTCTTATAAATCAATTTATTTCTATGTAATTAAGATTTTTGAGTGCTCAAAAGTATCTTTTATATGTACTCTTTGCTATTTTAACAAATAGTTGCTTGCCCTGGCCAAGTGGCTCAGTTGGTTGGAGCATCATCCCATGCACCAAAAGGCTGGGGGTCTCATTCCCTCCTGGAGTACATACAGGAGGTAACCGATTGATATTACTCTCACATCAATGTTTCACTCCCTCTTTCTCTTCCTCTCCCTAAAGTCGGAGAGGATTAAAACAAAAGTTGCTTTTTACTTTATATTCTGCTTCAGATAAGATTTCTAACCTAGCACAATTGTATCTCATACATATATAAAATAAGTCCATTAATTCTAACAACAAATCTATAGTTAGCAATCATATAAAAAAGAATCCTTGTTTCAGGAAGTGTCTGAACACTAAATACATCATTACCTCTCTATTCAACCCTTACTGTATTCAGTGATGATTCTCTGATTTTATATATGAAAAACCATAGATACGTTTTTATCTTGATTCTAATGTAGAACTCGAATTCACCAGTGGTAAAACTAGTTTATCTTAGGCATAAGATCTGGGTTCTGGGAATCCAGGCCTGGTTTTAGCAAGCCCTCACAGTAACTGCTGGTGTCAGGGGGAGCCTAACCTCCAATAAATCTACCATCCCCACAGAAACTGCTGACACCAGTGAAAGCCTGTACCCTTCAACGATATCTTAGCCTCCTGGCAAGGCCTGTATCCTTCAGAGATATCTTGGTCTGCTGGCAAGAACTTAGTAATTTTTCTGTTTTAATAAGCCTCTCTGTTTTCAGGGCCAGCTCCCCCAAAGCCATCAACAGAGAATCCCTTCAACTCCCTTTTCTTTTTATATCCTTTAAAAACTTCTGCCTTTTTGTGCTCACTGCTGACACCTCCCTGCCCTCCTGATCTCAGCCCACTTGTGCAGCTGACCAAATAAATCTTTTAAACTCATGTCCTGTTTCCCTGTCATTTCTCCTTTCACTCTTACTGGATCTAAGAGTTTATACACATAGTGTAAAAAACAATATGACTTTAAACATTATTTTCTGGTAAATGGCTATTTTGTGTGTTGCAATGACCCTGAGGAATATACAAGCAATTACTTTCATCTACTTTTATTTTAAATGCTCAGAAAATTTTACCTTCTTTGCTTCTTGGGCTGGATTCCAGGTTGGACCATATGTAAGAGATATCTAGCCACTCTAACATGAGCCATTGTTACAATCCTCACATCTCTGGCTTATCACCATAAAAATTTATGTTGATGGGGATGAGTTATGCTATTGGGCAGCTCACTTTCAAGTGGAGACTCAGGGATCCAGCCAGGCCTCTTCTGTTTTATGGTTCTACTAGGTTTTCATATAGGTATAACAATTCATTTGATAATATTCAACATTCTTTTGAGATTAAATAACCTTCTTAGTAGATTATTATTAGGCAGGGGACAGGAATTTTTAATCTGATCAAGAACACCACTAAAAGACCTATAGCAAACATTATAATTAATGGTGAGATTGTAAAAGGATTCCCATTAAAACCTGGAATAAGGCAAGAACAATTATCATTGGTTTTATAGCCAAAGCAATAAACCAAGAAAAATAAATAAGAGGTAAAGGATTGGAAAGACATATGTAAATCTCTCTTTATTTCTAGATAATATGATTGTTTACATTAAAAAATCTAAGAGAATCTACAAACTATTAGAGCTAATATTTTAGCATGTTTGCTGAATACAAATCCAACATACAAAATAAACAACATTCCTACATAAAACAGTAACCAATCAGAAACAATAAAATTAGAAACATATCTCACTCACAAGTACCAAAGAAGTTTTAAAATATCTATAAATAAATTTATCAAGTTTTTTGTAAACAAAGTATTTTGAGTGGTAGGTTTAATCTATTTTGCCTTTCTTTCCCTTTTCATGTCTCTATCCTCACCCCTTCTCACCTAGTGTTTGCACTTGCTTCCTCGCAGCTTACTTGGTCTTTGTTCCAGAATTAGGTCTTGTAAATAGCTTCTCAGAGTTCTCTTGCAGGTGATCGTAGGTTTTCACAGATTCCGGGATCTGATTTCAGGTTGTTTTTGGCCTCCCACATCTCTGGGCTGAAGATTACGAATAGATGTACCTTAGGACAGCGTTTGTCAATAGTAGTTTATAGCCTCTTTTTCTATCTGGGAGGGGAGCAGGGTGGTAAAAATGCTGGGCTCCGGTCCCTAAGTTTGTGTAAATTATTTAAAGCTCTTCTTTTTTTTAAATTTAATTTAATTTTATTGTTGTTTTATTACATCCATCCCCTTTTTCCTTCCCTTTGTCCCCTTCCGCACCCACCCACTCCCCCCAGAAGTCAATCCCACTTGTTGTCCATGTCCATGGTTCTTCTATACTAGTTCCTTGATTAAACTGCTCCCCTTCTTTGCCTCCTTCTTTCTCCTCCCATTTCCTCCCTCCCCTCTGCCACTGCAGATCTATTCATTGTATGCATGTAAAGCTCTTTTTAAAAATTTATTTATTTATTTATTATTTTAAAAAGATTTTATTTATTATTTTTTGAAGGGGGGTGGGAATGGAGGGAGGCAGTGAGGGAAAGAAACATCAGTGCATGGTTGGTTGCCTTTCACCTGCCTCTACCTATGGACCTGGCTGGAGACCTGGCTTGCAACCTGATTGTGTGCCCTGGCTGGGGAATCAAACCAGTGACCTTTGGGTTCGCAGGCCAGCACCTTAACCACTGTACCACCAGCCAGGGCTATTTATTATTTTTAGAAAGAGGGAAAAGGGGGGAGGAAGAAAGGGAGAGAAATATCAATGTATGGTTGCCTTTCACCAGCCTCCAGCTGGGGACCAGGCTGGAAACCTGGCTTGCAACCTAAGTATATGCCCTGACTGGGGATGGAACCAGTGACCCTTGGGTTTGTAGGCCAGTGCTCAATCCACTGAGCCACACCAGCCAGGGCTAAAGCTCTTTTATCCTCAGGAGCTCAACACCCAGTTTTTATTCCCTGTTCTTGGACCCAAGCCCAGCAAGCCCATATCTCCCTTCAGGCTCACCTTTTATGTTTGTGTCTTTTTTTTTTTTTTTTTTTTTTTTAATTTCAGAGTTTCATTGTATTGCACTAAAGGAACAGGAGGGCAGTAATACAATGTCCTTTTTCATTCAGTTTTGTAAATATAAAGTACTTGCAAATTCTTAAGACTACTTTTACCACCAGATTACAACAGTAAGTATAATAACCAATTTCTTAATAAATAATGTCTTACAAATTAAAACACATTTAAAATAGCTTTAAATGCATTCTTCATAAGTAATTCAGCATATGTTTTTATATCATATTTATTTTTGCTTAAGAATTAAAGCAAGTATATTACTCTGATGGAAATATGGGAAATCTCTCATTCATGCAATATACAGGGATAATATTCAAGTCAAAGGGAAAAAATCCCATTCTTATTTTTTTAATGTATTTACATATAATCATCTACTTGATAGATGAGGAAACCCATGAAGTTTCCCACAAATCAGATATATATTTTCAGTTAATCAGAAGCACCTGGTATCTACAGCTAATTTGTAATTAGATGGCATTTCAATCAAACCAAAATGAGCCCTCCAAGTTCCTGAAATAAAAGCTTCCAGTGGACTAAGGACAGTCAATAATTAATGCAATCATTCTAGGGATATGGCTGTTCTAAGGAGTGCAGTTCAAACCTGTCAATACCAGAGGTAATCATTTTATATTAATGTATACATAATTCCATTTAAGTTCTTTACCTGAGTATAACTTGAAAACAATTTCCACCAGCAAAAAATGTGGAAACATTTAAAAAATAGGGAATAACTTTTTAAAGTAACTGATCAGATTCCATAGGCTACTCTTGAAAACAGGATCTTGCTGGATAGAATCCCTTAATTTGGTGGCTTTTTGCACGCACTTAACTGGATCAAGTCTTCCGTGTGTTGTTCTAAGAGCTCACCAAAACATAGATCATGCTGTATAGGTAGTAAAAAAAGGCTAGAAGATAAAAAGCTAACTTGCACCATCCTTCGTTCTGACAATACACTATAATATTTGCATCCATGGTGGTTGTAGAGTCATAGAGTCCTGGTCCACTCATCACTGGTCTACTCAAATACCTCCAAATATGATATGCTAAGAAGGGCATATTGAGACCCAGTGTAAGCCACTCTGTTGCACAAAAAAACATGACACAGAAGAAAGCATGGAAGAGGTACTCTGGGAGTACAAGAGGATTCAGGGTATTACACTGGACCATAGGATTCTTGTAATCAGCCTTCAGCTCATCAAATGCTATAATCTTTACTAAACCAAACTACGCAAAACACAGAGGTGGCTATGATAACTGTCTCCTGAGAAATTCTGGCAGTCAAAGTATGACTTAGGGGAAAAGTTCAGAGATGAAGTCAACCAAGTAATCAATCCAGTCTTCATGAAACTTCACATGTAAACATGTATCCAAAAACAGTGCTTCTACTTGAAGATCACCGAAAAAGTGGTGCCAAAATAAAAAAACAGGATTTTTCAAAAAAAAAAATCCTGTTTTTTTTCTTTTTAAAAATTTTTTATTGTTGTTGTATTACATCCATCCCTTTTTTGCTCCCCTCTGTCCCCCTTCCCACCTACCCATTCCCTCCAATGTCAATCCCACCTGTTGTCCATGTCCATGGTTCCTTTATACTAGGTTCTTGTCTAAGCTGCTCCCCTTCCCTGCCTCTGCCTCCCCCCTCCCCCCAACCCCTTTCCCACTGACCACTGAAGGGGGAAAGAATTCATTGTATTCATATATTTGGTTCTGGTTTGCTTGTTGTTTAGTTTTGTTCATTATTGTCCTGTAATGGGTGAGATCATATGATATTTGTCCTTCACTGACTGGCTTATTTCACTAAGCATAATACTCTCCAGTTCCATCCATGTTGTTGCAAAGGGTACGAGTTCTTTGATCAATAGAGATGCATATTTCATATTTAAACTTGGTTATGTAATTTTTTGCTTTCACTTTTTACTTCTTTGCTATGTTTTTGATATAGTGGAATTTATCAAGCATGAAATTACTCCTCGTCTTGACCAGAGATATTTCATTCCTTTTCATGAAGAATGAAGGGGAGGAAAGGATGAGAAAACATACACTGTTCATCTCATGGTTACCAATTAACACCAATTTATGTAAACATCTATTTAAAAAATCCATTTGGGAAGTGGGCAAGATAAAAGTGAAGGGCAGGTGCAGGAGTAATTGAAGACTTGTGTGTTTGGGAGAAGGGGAACAGATGGGGAGCATGAGCACCTGCTTCTCTTTAGGCATTGTGAATTTTGCCCCTTTTCTTCAGTGTCAGAAAGAAGAGCTCTTCTCCCATCCCTCCTGCTTTTTCTATTTCTTCACCCATGTCTTCCTTTTCTTCTAAGAAAGGAGAATGAAGGTTTGTAATTTCTTTCCACTACTATACTATGGATTCTCACAAAAAAAGACACCTAGAGATGCTTCCAGGATTCAGCTAGGCCTGTCCCTTTGTTCCTGAACAACGGTCTCCAGGTTGGGAAACTATCAGAAATAAAATTCTTTTCAAAGGCCAGATCAAGGACTTCCATTAATAAACTCTCTTTTTTCTCTTTTGTAGTATTTTTGAATAGCTAATATATCCCAAGCTCTAAAAGCCCAAAGGAGAATTCATAGATAAAAAAATGAAAAATGATGTTGAGTAGTCACTGAATCCTGAAGAAATCTTTGATTTCCAAACTCCTTTTCCAGCTTTCACTTTTCCTTTATGCACATGGCTGTTAGTCTCCAAACTAAGAGGCAAGAGCCAGCCCTCTGATTAAAGAGCCGAGATTCCTGCTTATTCCTGGCCCTCTTGTTTTACCATGAGATCCTTGGTTTTGGAACCATATCTACTTTGGCTCCTGGCCATTATTTGCTGAGGTCACCTGAGGAGGCCAGTGCTGTCACCACGACCACCAGTCTGTGAGCGCCTGTCCTGGGGTTCCAGGAAGCAAACTGCAGATGGTTCTTCTATTTTTATATCCTGGGATGTTGCCCATGAATGAGTCAGTGACCTGGAAGAGGGGCTCCCCCTCCAGTCTCTGTTTCTGACTCCCTTGTTTCCCTTCATTGTCCTACCAGAATTTCTCTCTGTCTAGGGAATGAATTTCCCTCTGACTAGGATGAAATGACCCAGAATTAACGGAGCTGGACCTTGGTTTGGGGACACACACAGACCCTCGTGTCTCACGTACTTGCCAAGACTATGGCTACCAAGACTGGTTTTAGGCATAACACCCTGGACTGCTTATTATATCAGGAGTCTCCAGAATATTTCATTATACTTTTCTATCAGTAAAACATGTTTGAATGTACACCTGTTTTTGCCTATGTATTTACTCCTAAGTTCTATACATGTAAATTGTGCTAATACATGAGGTATTAGCACTAAATACTATGACAATACTTTAGTATTGTCAATACTGAAAAAGTATTGTAGTGACAATACTTTAGTCACTAAAGTATTGAGCCATGACACCCTTTAATTATATTGACATTGGCTTGATACTTTCAGGACAGACCTTCGTATATATGTATGTATTATTAAGCTTATACAGAAAATAGGATAATGGGATATTTGTATGCTGAGATTGTTCTAAAGGATTAGAATTATCCTTAATACCACATAAGTTTCTGGCACATCCTACTGTGGAAATTACTGCCCTACATAGAGAAGTGAGAAAATGTTCTTTGGAGACGTATTTTGAGCTGCAATACAAACCATTGTTGATTTGAGGAATAATGAAAAGGTCTTTGTCAGGCAAAATATTTCCTATTTCCAAATAATTAACATTATCTGAAAATTCTCTATTTGAGAAGTGATTATCTTTGACTAAAGCATTTCTTCTCTCCAAGATTTCTTAGAACACGGATCCTCCTAAAAGTTGAGAGAAAAAGCATGTTATGCTTCCAGTCCTTTGGGTTGATACCTAAATTCTCGCTTTCCTTAGAGCCCTGGATGCCTGGCACAGAGCCTGGCCCATAGAAAGAGCTCCTTGAGTCTGTGTTGAACAAGAGAATGACTATGGAAAGAACATTGAGGAGAAATATCAGGAAGAGCAAGGAGAAAAGGTGCTGGAAGATAGGGTGAAGCTGAGTTTCCTCATCTTCCCAATTTTGGCTGGGCCACCCAGCACAGGACTTCTTTTGCTCTGAAATTATATTTACCAAGATTGCTGGGCAGTTTGGGTCCCACCAGGTATAAGAATGGACCCTTTACCATCTAGATATCTGGAAAGAGGTTCCTGTCTGCGTTTCCAATAAGCATAGCTGTGTTATGTTTGGACTTCTCTCTTTCATACTTCCTGTAGATTTCTGGTTTGTGGCAACCATGTGCTTCATATATACCAAGCATGTTTATTACAGTCTATCTTAAGTGATGGTCACTTAAGTTTGAACATATTCTAAAACACTACTATTTTCACTCACACCCTCCACTTCATGTTTTTGTCATTATTTTTAAACTTATTTTGTTTGTATGTTTCCCTTGATTTACTGTTGTAATTACACATGATCTTCATACTTTGGCCTTATAATCTTTCTACTAGTTCTAGTGTTGGTTTACCCACTGCTTTTATGTGTTTGCCTTTGTCAGTGAGACTTTTTCTTGTGATATTTTCTTATTCATATGTTATTTTTTCTTCTTAAAGAAGTCCTTTTAACGTTTTTTGTACTACTTCTTGGGTGGTGATAAACTCCTTCAGCTTTTTCTTGTCCGGGAAGCTCTTTATCTGTCCTTTGACTCTAAATGATAGCTTTGATGGGTAGAGTAATCTTGGTTGTAAGTCCTTGCTTTTCAGCACTTTGAATACTTTGTGCCAATCCCTCTTGTTCTGCAGTTTCTATTGAGAAATTAGCTGACAGTTTTATGGAAACTTCCCTGTAAGTAACTAAATGCTTTTTTCTTGATGTTCTTAAGATTCATTCTTTGAATTTAATCTATTATTTTAATTATGATGTGTCTTAGTGTGGGCCTCTTTGGGTTCATCTTGTTTCATGTTTTCCGTACTTCTTGGACTTATTTGTCTATTTGCTTCATCAGGTTAGGGAAGTTTTCAGTCATTATTTCTTCAAATAGGTTTTCAGTATCTGTTCTTTCTCCTTCTCCGGTACACCCATGATATGAATGTTGTTATACTTGCTGTTTATACCAGAGGTCCCTTAAACAATCTTTATTTTGTTTAATTTTTTTTCATAGTTCCAGTTGGGTGTTTTCCACTACCTTGTCTTAAAAGTTGCTGATTTCATGAAACAGTTGTAATACAACAATAATCAATCAATAAAAAAATACTGATTTGATTATCTGCTTTTTAAAAAAAGATTTTATTTATTATTTTCAGAGAGAGGGGAAGGGAGAGAGGCAGAGAGGGAGAGAGACATCAATGTATGGTTACCTTTCACCTGCCTCCAGCTATGGACCTGGTTGGAGACCTGGCTTGCAACCTGGTTATGTGGCCCTGGCTGGGGAATTTGAACCAGCGACCTTTGGGTTCAGAGGCTGGCGCCTTATCTACTGTGCCACCAGCCAGGGCTTTGATCCTTTGCTTTATCTAATATGATATTAATTCCATCTAAGGTGTTCATCATTTCTGACTGTTTTTTTGTTTTGTTTTGTTTTCTATCTCCTTTTTTTTTAAAAAAAGTTTTCCCTCTTTTTGTTGAAGTCTGACTAAGTCCATCTACTCTTCCCCTAAGTTCAGCATCCTTACAAACAGTGCTTTGAACTCTGCATCTGGTAGCTTGCCTCCATTTTGTTACATTTATTTTCGAGTTTTGTCATGTTCATTCATTTGGACATGTTTCTTTGTCTCTTTATTTTGGCATCCTCTCTGTCAGGCCAGAGGAATTTATTGGTCTGTGCATGGCTGGACCTTTCCTCTGGGTCAGTCAGGTAATTGCCTTGGGATTAATCTTATCCTACAGCCCTGAACACCAAGCCCCAAGAGTAACCAATTCAGCAACTGATGTTCACTTGGGGTGTACTGCCTCTTTGTTCTAATGTATATAGAGCCTCCTTTGTTCCAATGTGTATATAATATTGCCCTTGCTGTAAGCTAGGTGCCTGCATTACTGTTGTGGGAGGGCAGCCACGCTCCTGCGCCCACCCAAGTGGGAACAGGAGAGTGGGTGTAGAGACATCCAGGCTCTCTGCGGTCATTAACCTAAGTGCTGCTGTGACAGGAGTGGGCCAATCGAGCATGAGCACGGACACTCTAAGCTGCCCGGCCATGTGGTCATTAGCTTGCCACTGCAATAAAGCATGCAAACCTTCCTAAAGGCTCTGCATAAGTTCTGCTTTGCCACCAGACCAGAGGCCTCCCTGCCATTAGGACTTGCTGGTCCTGCACCCAAGACCATGGGACCTGACAACTGACAACATGACAAAGATAACCACTCCCCAACAAATGGCAATGTCAGGAGAAGGCCAAGGCCCTGGGACCTGACACTCCCTTTGTTTGTTTCTACGTTGATCTTCTATGTCTCCCAGTCTTGGCAGAGTGGCTCTGGCGGCACAGTCTTGCTGGTTGCCTGAGCCAGGTGCTCCAGGGTGGGTTGTGTGGGTTGTGTGTGCCCTCCTGTTGTAATTGAGCTTTGACTGCTGTTGGCATGTCAGTGAATGGGATTGACCCTTAGGCTGGTTGGCTGTGAGGCTGGCATGACTATGGCACTATGGCAGGTAAGCTGTTGTGCAGGGGCTAACCCTATGGAGTGGGATCACTTTAGCAGGGCTCTGGTACTGCCATGTTCACTCTCTGGGGGTGTTGTTTATTGTGCAAATTGAATGGTGCTCTGGTATGGATTGCAGCTGGCCAGTAGGTATGTTAGTTCTGGGGAGGAGCTCCAGTGCAGTCCAAAGTCAGCTGCTACCTGTACCCAGGCCAGGACCACCTGGTAGGAGCTACAAATTGATCTGCTGTTGGTAGCTGCTTTTTCTGGGCTTGGAGGCACGGGGGAGTAGTTATGCTGTGAAGCAAGGCAAACTGCCACTAGTGCCAGACTAGGGACAAGAGGTACAGGGCTTGCTGAGACCAGGCATTGCTTATTTGGTATTTGTGGACTTTTGAGAGATTTTAGAAAAGTCCAAAACATAGGCTGAAGCCAGCAGCTTATGAGGAACAGCTGCTGAAATGTTCGTGCTTAGCTGCAAATAGGATGCAGCAGGGTCTCAGAGCATCACTAGGGAGGGGCAAAAATAGTGTTAGCCAGATTAATGAAAACTCAGATTTAGGGCCCTCCTGTGCCTGCAGGCTGGTTGGGTCTGTGGAGGGCTCAAAAAAGGAACAATGTGCCTGGAACTTTAGTCTCAAAGAGAGCTACCCCTCCGACCCTTGCCCTGAAGCCAGACAATGTAGTTCCTCCCCATATGTCTCTGGCACTTTATGAGCTGTTACTATGCTGGAACTTAGAGTGTTTATGAATGAGCGAGTCTGTGCTTGGTCCCTTTTAGATGATGCCTGAGTGCATAACGGCCCTCTGTCTCACCCAGATGGAGTCCCTGCTGATTTTCAGAGGTATAAGGGGATCCCTCTTCTTGAAATTATTGCTCTGGGCCGGGGAACCCAAAGTGGGATTGGGACCCCTTGCTTCTCAGTGGGGACCTCCATAGCCAAGGTATAACCTTGGATTCCTAGTCACCACCGTGTGGTTGTGGGACCAGCCTGGTTTGCATCTCTGCTCCGCCTACAAGTCTGGATACAGCTTCTTTTTTATATCTAGTTATAGTTCAGTTGGTCTTCAGGTGGTTTTCCACTGTTGTTCTATAATTTAGTTGTAATTTTGATGTGGTCATGAAAAGAAGTGAGCACAGTGTTTACCTACTCTGCCATCTTGACCAAAAATCCTTGTTTCCATTGATTTTATAAATTAGTATCAGTGAAAATAGAGCTTTTAACTTATTCATCTTGACAACTTTTAAACAAATTTTAAAAAAGTTTAATAGTTTTAAAATTATGTAATTAAAGGTATGTGAATTCTTTATTAGCATATTTCCTAAATATGTTATAGATTTTGTTACTATTGAGAATAATATCTTATTTTCTATTCTCTAGAGAGTTATTAGAGGTCTGCAGAAATTCTATTGATTTATGTAAATTGATTTCTTATCCAGCCCTCTTGTTGAAACCTTATTATGACTTACAACATCTTTGAATCTATTGGCATTCCTCATAGATAAACATATAATTGGCAAATATTAGCAGTTTTATCACTTTCATTCACTTCTTAAATCTTGCTATTGTTGCTGTTGTTGTTATTATTATTATAAGTCTTGTGTACCATTAGCCAGGGCATCAAGAAATGATGATATTGAACACTCTTTGTCTAATTTCTGATCTTCTCTGTTAAGTATGATGTTTGAGGTAGATTTTGGGCATAGATTGATTATTAATTTTAAAAAGTTTATATTTATGTTTTTTATGAGGATTTTTATCATAAACATATGTGAAATTCTTATTAAATTTTAAAAAATCTCTTGAGAAATCATTGATTTTTCTCCTTTGGTCTAGTGAGTAAATTATATTAAATGATTTCTGTTGTCAAGTAATCTTTACATTACTGAGATAAATCTTATTAATCATGACATATTCCTTTTTTTCATCTTGTTGAATTAGGTTGGCTTATATTTTATTTAAGATTTTGAGATCTATCAATAAAAAGATGTTCTTTCTAAGTAGAGTTTGGAATTAATCTAATAATCTACTAGCATGAGTTGGGTAGCTTTTATTATTTCTCTACTTTTCTTTTTAAGTATATTTTACTGATTATGCCATTACAGTTGTTCCAATTTCTTTTCCCTTTGCTCCCCTCTGCCCAATAACCCCCTTCCTTCCAGCAATCCCAACCTCTTAGTTCATATCCATAGGCTCTGCATACAAGTTCTTTGGCTTCACCGTTTCCTATATTATTTTTAACTTCCCCATGTCTCTCTTGCACCTATCAATTATGTTTCTTAATCCTTGTACCATTTCTGTTTCTCCCCTTTTCCCTTCCTAGCTGATAACCCTCCAAATGATCTCCATATCTATGATTCTCTTCCTATTCTGCTTGTTTGCTTAGTTTGTTAGATTCAGTTATTGATAGTTGTGAGTTGGTTGTCATTTTAATGTTGGTAGTCTTATCCTCTTTTTCTTAAATAAGACCCTTTAACATTTCATTTAATAATGGCTTGGTGACAATGAATTCCTTTAGCCTTATCTCATCTGGGAAGTACTTTATCTGCCCTTCCATTCTGAATGATAGCTTTGCTAGATAGAGTAATCTTGGTTGTAGGTCCTTGCTTTTCATCACTTTGAATATTTCTTGCCAGTCCCTTCTTGCCTGAAAAGTTTCTTTTGAGAAATCAGCTTGATAGTATTATAGGAATATTTTGTAGGTAGCTCTCTTGCTGCTTTTAAGATTATTCTCTCTTTATCTTTAAACTTTGGCATTTTAATTTTGATGTATCTTGCTGTGGTCCTCTTTGGTTCTAGCTTGTTTGGGACTTTGTGCCATCTGGACTTGTATGTCTATTTCCTTTGCCAAATTTGGAAAGTTTCCTTCATTATTTTTTCAAATAACTTTTCAATTTCTTGCTCTTCCTCTTCTCCTTCTGGTACCACTATGATTCAGATATTGACACAATTAAAGTCATCCCAGAGTTTCTTAAGTCTCTCTCTCTTTTTTTTTTTCAATTATTGTTTCTTCATTCTGTACTAATTAAATGTTTATTTCTTACTTATGTTCCAAATTATTGATTTGAATCTCAGTTTCCTTCCCTTCACCACTGATTTCATGTGTTTTTCCCTTCATTTCACTTAGCATAGTCTTCACTTCTTTCCTTATGCTTTTGTCATACTCAAGGATATCTGTCAAGTCTGTGAACATCTTTTATCACCACTGTTTTGAACTTGGCATCAGTTAGGTTGGCTATCTTCTCATCTATTAAGTTGGCTACCTTCTTGTTGCTTAGTTCTCCCATTAGAACCTTTACCTGTTCCCTCTTTTGGGCCATACTTCTTTGTCTCCTCATCTTGACAGGCTCTTGTGTTTGCCTCTGTGTCTTAGGTAGAGCTGGAACCGTAGGTATTTGTCAGTACAGGATGACCCATTTCACCATGTTGTTGTGCTGTATGTGGGAAATGGGTATGATAGGGGATAATGCTGCTTGCTTAGCATTTCTCCCAGTTCTGTGTGGGACTGGCACCCCTCTTGCTGTTGCCCTGTGGTTCCCAGAGTGGGTGGGTTTGCAGATATTTTAGGACCACGGGGGCCTTTTAAACAAACTCTGCTGAGGCACTGACAGTTTCTTCCTCTACCCCAACCCCTATTGATTTTCACAGTCAGAAGCAATAAGGTTTTATTTTTCTCTGGCACTGGAACCGTGAGCTGCACAGTCTGGTCCGGTGCTGTGAGTGCTTCCCAGGTGTTCTTTGCTACTGCTTTTCTTATGTTGACTGTGCTTTTCGCTGGCCCATCACAGACACTGTTGCAGGTGCTGCCACCACCACATCATGTCCTTTTCTCCCCTGCTCCGCCCCTCCTACCTGTCTTGGTGTTTTTCATTTATATCTTTTTTTGTTGGCCTTCTATGCAGCTGGATTTTCTGGAGCTTCTGGTTGCCTCCAGTTTTGAGGTAGTTGTATTTCTTCTTAGTTGTGGAGGGTGATGCAACACGTCTGCATTTGTCTCCATCTTGCCGGAGAAGTCCTTTTTCTCTACTTTCTGAAGCAAACTGTTCTAGATAGGAATACCTTGTTTTTGAAATAGCATCTGAAAAATAAATGGTCCAATGCCTTTCCTTCCTTTAGAGGTGGAAGTGTGTGTTCCTTTTTATGTTGTTAAGCACTTTGATGTCTTTGTTATTAATATGTTTACATTTTCTGATTTTTTAAAGCCAGTTTTATATATTTTATTTTTATAAAAACTTTAAATATTTAAATAAAATTTAAATATATTTTATCTGTTTTTATTTTATTAGTGAATTGCTATTAATAATACTTTTTTATGATTATTTTAATCTATTTGTTTTACATCTGAACTTTGTATATCTGCTTTTTTTTTCCATTTGATCAGTTTTTGGTGGAGGTTAATACATCTTAGCAATCTTTTCAAATATCCAACTTTTGGTGTGGTTCTCTATTTTATAGTTGCTGTTGCTATAGTCCACTCGTTTGTTGAATGCTACCCTTTGGTTTTCTTACTTTTGAATTTGGTCTATTGTTCATTCTCTTAACTCAAGTTAAAATCTTAGCCCCTTTGTTTTCATTTCTTTTTTAAATAAATGCATTCAGAGTTAAAATTGTTATTGGTAAGGCTGTTCTATCTGGGTTTCTTAAATTCTGACCTGTGCTTTTTCTCATTATCATTCAATTCCAAATATTTTATAGTTTCCACTATATTTCCTTATTAACCTAAGATATGTTTAGAAATATGCCAGATATACAGGCTTTAAAAATATTTTATTTTACTTTCCAGATGTATGAGGTTTTAAAGCTATTTTATTAATAATTTTTCATATTAACCTATTATATTAAGATGTATAATCTGAATTTTGGTGATCGTATTGAGGCTCTCTTGGTGATATGGTAAATGGTAACTTGTTTAAATGTTCTACAAGCTCAATGTGTTTAAATGTGCTAAAAAATGTGCTTTCTCCAGTTACTGGTTAATGTTGTAAAGTTTGTCCCATTTCTTATATAATTATTATTTCAAGTTAATGAATTATGTCATTTGAATATTCTCTACTGTTGATTATTATTTGTCTATTCTCAGATGGTTGCAGAAAGTTCTAATTAAAGTTTTTATGTGTTTCTCTCTATAGCTGTGCTGTTACATTTTATGTTTTGCAGGCATATTTTGAGGACATATATGTTTACAATGGTTATAGTTTCCTGATTTTATTTTCTCTTAAGAAACATCCATCTTTATTACTTTTTGTCTTGAATTCAAATTTGATATAAAAATTTCCCCTAGTTTTATTTGATAAAAAATTGTCTCATACCTTTTTAATTATTTTATTTTATTTTTAAGTTTTTGGTCACCTTTTGTATCTGAAATATCCTTTTTGCAAAACATTTTGCTGAATACCACATTAAAGAAAGACAATCTGTGAGTCTTTGTCTTTTGATTTTTTTAAATTTAATTTTATTGTTGTTGTATTACATCCATCCCCTTTATACTCCCCTCTGTCCCCTTCCCCACCCACCCACTCCCCCACAAAGTGAATCCCACTTGTTGTCCATGTCCATGATTTTTCCATACTAGGTTCTTGACTAAACTGCTCCCGTTCTTTGCCTCTTCCTCTCCCCTCCCCACAACTTCCTTTCCCCTGCCCACTGAAGGCCTATTCACTGTACTCATATATCTGGTCCTGTTTTGCTTGTTTGTTTTGTTCATTATTTTCTTGTAATGGGTGAGATCATATGGTATTTGTCTTTCACTGACTGGCTTATTTCACTAAGCATAATACTTTCCAGTTACATTCATGTTGTTGTAAATGTTAGGAGTTCCTTCTTTCTTTCTGCTATGTAGTATTCCATTGCATAAATGTACCAAAGTTTTTTGATCCAACCATCCACTGGTGGGCACTTATGCTGTTTCTAGCACATGGCTATTGTAAATAGTGCTGCTATTAACATAGGAGTACATAGGTTCTTATGAATTGGTATTTCAGGATTCTTTGGTTATAGTCCTAGTGATGGATTTGAGCCCCGGACCAGATGGATACACAAGTGAATATACAAAACATTTAAAGAAGAACTAACTCCTATCCTTCTCAACCTATACCAAAAAATACAGGAAGAGGGAAGACTCCCAAACTCTTTCTATGAGGCCAATATTATCCTAATCCCACAACCAGGTCAAGACACAACTAAGAAACAAAACTGTAGGGCAATATCTCTGATGAACATAGATGCTAAGATTCTCAACAAAATATTGGCCAACCGCATTTAGCAGTACATTACAAAGATCATACACCATGATCAGGTGGGTTTCAGCTTAAGGATATAAGGATGGTACAACATTTGTAAATCAATAAATGTAATATACCGCATCAAGAAAATGAATGACAAAAACCATATGATCATATCTATAGATGCTGAAAAAGCATCTGATAAAGTACAGCAATTACTTATGATAAAAACCCTCAGCAAAATGGGAATACAGGGAGCATATCTCAACATAATAAAGGCCATATATGAGAAACCTGAAATTTGCCATTTTAATTATGATGTTTCTTGGAGTGGGTCTGTTTGGATTCATCTTCATTGAAACCTTCTGTGCTTCCTGAACTTGAGTAATGTTTTCACTCATCATGTTAGGGAAATTTTCTATCATGACTTTTTCGAACAGGTTTTCCATTCCTTGTTTCTCTTCTTCTGGTATCCCTATGATACGGATATTATTGTGTTTCATGGTGTCCTGCAGCTTTCTTAACACCTCTTCATTCTTGTTCAGTCTTTTTCATTCTGTTGCACTGTCTTGGAATATTTTTCTACATTGTCCTCCAGCTTGCTGATCCAGTTCTCTGCTTTCTCTAGCCTGCTGTTGATTCCTTCTATCGTATTCTTCAATTCAGAAATTGTATTCCTCATTTCCTCCTGGCTCTTGCTGATAATTTCTATGCCATTTTTAATGCTGGTGTAGTTCTTAGTAAGTTCCTTGTAGCTTTCCTGGAGTTCTTTGTAGTTCCCCTGAAATTGTTTATAGTTTTCTTTGAGCTCGCTGAGCTCATTGACTTCTCTATCACTATTATTTTGAATTCCATAGCTGATAGTTTGTTTGCCTCAGTTTCATTTAGTGCTATTTCTGGGGATTCCTCCTTTCCTTTTGGTGATGGACTGTTTCTTTTACTCCCCATTTTTAGGTTTCATTGTAATCCAATCAGACTGTGATCAGCTGCTAGGCTAAGGAACTGCTAAGCTGGAAGGATCGATTCAATTATAATCCTATTGACATGTGATCCACCGCCAGGCTCAGATGAAGCTTGCAGGGCAGACTGACTTAGTTGTAAGTCAATGAATCAGCTACTAAACTCAGGCGCTTCTGGGCTAGACAGACAGGTTCACTTGTAATCCAATGGATCAATCGCCACCTCAGGTGCAGCTTGGTGGGACAGATTTGAATGTAAATCAGTGAGTCTATGATCAACCACCAGGCTCAGGCACCACTGGGCCAGGCAGCAAGGTTCAATTGTAATCCAATGAACCTGTGATGAGCTGCCAGGCTAAGGGGCCACTGGGCTAGACTGAAAGATTCAATGAGTTTGTGGTCAGTCGCTAGGCCCAGGTGCCACTGGGCTGAACAGACCAACTCAGTTGTGAACCAATGAATCCATGATCAGCCACCAGGCTCAAATGCCACTGTGTGGGGCTGTAAGTCAGAGAGTTTGTAATCAGCCACCAGGCTCAGGTGCTGCTGGGTGAGAGATACCTCTTCAGGTGCCAACTGTTGTATCTATGCTCATCCAGGGAAGGTTGGGAGAATTTTTTTTAGATATAAATCAAAGAATTATGATCAGGCACCAGGCTCAGGTGCTGCTGGAAGGGGCAGATTGCTTCCAGTGGGCGGGGCTATGAGGACCCTCATAGGGAAGCCTCTTGGTGTAGCCTAGTCCACCTGAGGTGTGGGTGATGAGTCAGCACCAGGATCCCCAGAACCACTTCTCCACTTCTCTCCTCCAAGCCTCTGCTGCAAACTCTCCCCACATGTCTCCAGTCCTCTTTACCCTCCCTCTGCTGGAGCCCAGGGTAGGTGGGTGCCAATGTATTTTTGTTGTGGTCACCCTAGTAGTTCTTTGTCTTCAGTGCTCTCTCAGGCCAGCAAACTCCAGGGCTTTCCACCCGTCTCAGCTGGATGCTGCTCTGCTCTCTGCCATGTTGCTATAGCTGGGACACCCATCTGGGGAACCAGAACCCACTCTTCTCAGGTGGAGCCCTCAGCTCCATTACTTTGGCTGCTACTTCTGGTGGGGGCCCAGGCAGCCATTTTACATTTTTGTGATTCCTACTAGTCACGTTGTGATGAAGCATCCTCTTCTGTTCTGTCCAAGGTTATAAGACTTCTTTCTAGTTGGTGTTCTGTTGGTACTTCCAGATGACTTTTTCTCCAAAAAAGTAATTCAAAATGTGACCTGGGAGGAGATTGGTGTAGCTCCACTTACTCCTTTGCCATCTTGCCGGCAGTTCCTAAAATTCTGATTGATGTTTAATCTACTACAAACTTAATTCATTTCCTAAGGCTTCTATAACAAATTACAACAAATTGGGTGGCTTAAAACAGTAGAAATGCATAGTCTAACAGTTCTGAAGGCTAGAGGTCTCAAATTTAGTTATGAATCCAGGGAAAGTCCTTCCTTGACTGTTTCTAGCTACTGATAGTTTGCTGGTACTCTTTAGCAATGCTTGTCTTGCAGCTGGTGGTTCCAGTCTCTGCCTTTGTTGTCATGTGGCTCTTTACCTGTGTCTCTGACTATCAGTATATAGTTCACCTGACTATCTTCTTATAAGGATGTTCATTATATTGGATTAGGGGCCCCTCCACTCCAGTCTGACCTCACCTTAATTTAGTTAATTAAGCTAATTTGCAACAGACTTGTTTCAAAATAAGGTTATATTCTGAGGTATGGAAAATTAAAGCTTCATTTTATCTTTTCTTGGAGGACACAATTCAATCCATAACAGAAATTATATAATTACTTTGTATCAGTATTCATTTTAGATAGCTGATTTCTAATTTATACTTACTATATTTTACTTTTCTCTATTTCCTTTATTCTTTTCTTCTTTCATTGAATAAAACTTTTTCCTGCTGATATGAAAATACTGAATTCTATTTTTATGTTCCTAGTAGTTATAATTAACTTATTAAAAGTCATATTTATTTATTTATGGTTAAAATAGAGGTGTAGGTAGACATATTTCACCTCCCTGAATAACTATAAAATGGATCATCATTAACCTCAAAACAAAAAAAACATGAACTGCCAGAATATTGAACTATATGCAAGTCTTGACAACCAAAGATTTAAAGAAGAAATATTCACCCAGATGGGTAGGAGGGATGGAGGTGGGGAGCCAGGGCATGGTGGCGGTGGTGGTAAGGCAGCAAGTGGCAGGCAGTGGTGGTAACCCATGGAACAGGTAGTCTCACATTCACATGTGGTGGATAAAAGCTGGGAGGAACACCTGGGGAGCAATCCTGACCCCAGGCCTGACTGAGCAGCCAGGAAAACAAAGCCTCATACCTTCTAGCTGTGAAAACCAGCAGGGGTTGGGGTGGCAGAAGCTGCCTGCCTCTTAGGAGAGTCATTTTATAGGGCCCCCTCAGTCATAAACCCACTGACTCTGGGAACCACCACCAGGGCAACAACTATAGGGGCACCAGTTGCACCCAGGAAGTGGGTGATGTGACTTAAAAAGGGGTGAGTGCTGAGCAAGTAGTATTGTTCCCTCTGTGATCCCTCCCCCCAACATTGTGCCATGAAGTGGTAAAATATGACACTGCATACTAGTGAATACCTAAAGCTCTGCCTTTTATACCATAATGTGTGCCAAGACAGGAAGTCAAAGCAGCTCTACCAAATATACAGAAACAAACAGAGGGAGGCTGCCAAATTGAGGAGACAAAGAATTATGGCTCAAATGGAAGAACAGGTCAAAACTCCATGGATAAAAACTAAGCAAAATGGAGATAGCCAACCTCTCAGATGCAGAGTTCAAAATACTAGTGATCAAGATGCTCAGATAACTAATTGAGTATAGCAAATGCATAAGGAAAGAAATAAAGGCTACATTAAGTAAAATAAAGAAAAATATAGAGGGAACCAATAGTGAAGGAGAGGAATCTGGAGTTCAAATCAATGAATTTGAACATTTGAAGTGATGGAAAACAAGGACCTATTACCAAGATTACTCTATCCAGCAAAGCTGTCATTTAGAATGGAAACACAGATAAAGTGCTTCCTAGACAAAGTAAAGCTAAAGGAGTTCATCATTGCCAGGATATTATTATATGAAATGTGAAAGGGGCTTATTTAAGAAAAAGAAGATCAAAACTATGAACAGTAAAATTATCAGAAATTTACAAATACCAGCAACTGAATATAAGAAACAAAAACAAACTAAGCAAATAACTAGAACAGGAACAGAGTCATAGATATAAAGATCATATACAGGGTTATCATAGGGGAGGGGGAAATGTGAGAATTGGGGAAAAGGTGCAGGGACTAAAAAGGCTAACTGGTAGGTATAAAATAGGGGGATGTGAAGAACATTAAAGGAAATGGAGAAACCAAAGAATTAATATGCAACACCCATGGACGTGAATTAAGAGGGGGGATTGCTGGAGGGAAGGAGGGTGCCAGGTACAGGGGAGCAAAGGGGGAAAATTGGGACAACTGTAAAAGTATAATCAACAAAATATACTTAAAATTATTTATATTTAATTTTTCCTCATCAATTCCCCATCAATATTTATTCTCTATAACAAAATAATTATTCTCTCACCTTCTGGTCTCTCTTTAAAACAACTATTTTTATGAAGTGTATTTTATTGATTATGCTGTTACAATTGTCCCAAATCCTTTTCCCTTTGCTCACCTCCACCCAAGACCCCCATTCCCTCCCACAGTCCCACCTTTGTTCATGTCCATGGGTTGTGCATGTAAGTTCTCTGATTTCACCCATTTCTGTATTATTCTTAACTTCTCCCTATCTATCTTGTACACTAACTATGATTTTTAATCCCTGCACCATTTTTCCATTCCACCCCTTCCCCCCTCCCAGCTGATAATCCTCCAAATGATCTCTATACCTATGATTCTGGTACTATTTTGGTTATTTGCTTTTTATTTTTAGGTTTTATTGTTGGTAGTTGTGAGTTTGTTGTCATTTTAATGTTCATAGTTCTAATTTTCTTTTTCTTAAATAAGTCCCTTTAACATTTGATATAATAAGGGCTTGGTGATGATGAATGAGCTCCTTTAGCTTTACCCTTTCTGGGAAGCACTTTATCTGCCCTTCCATTTTGAATGATAGCTTTGCTGGATCGAGTAATCTTGATTGTAGGTCTTTGCTTTCCATCACTTTGAATATGTCCCTCCAGTCCCTTCTTCCCTGCAAAGTTTCTTTTGAGAAATCAGCTGATAGTCTTTATAGGAACCCTTTTGTAGGTAACTCTATTCTCTTGCAGCTTTTAAGATTCTTTCTTTATCTTTAAACTTTGGCATTTTAATTTTGATGTGTCTTGCTGTGGTCCTCTTTGGTTCTAGCTTGTTTGGGACTTTGTGCCACCTAGACTGTATGTCTTTTTCCTTCACCATTGGTTTTGTGTGTATTTTGTTGTTGTTGTTTCAGTTAGCCTAGCCTTCACCTCTTCCCTTCGGTATTGGCTATATTTAAGCATGTCTGTCAAGTCTGTAAACATCTTTATCACCAGTGTTTTAAACTATGCATCTGTCATGCTGGCTATTTCTTCATGGCTTAGATCACCCACTAGGACTCTAAATTGTTCCCTTTGTGAGCCATATTTTTCTGTCTCCTCATCTTGACAGGCTCCTGTGTTTGCCTCTGTGTCTTAGGTAGAGCTGCTGCACTGTTATGTTGTAAGGGGCAGAGCCTTGGGTATTCATCAGTATAGGTGGCCTTGTTTCATCACATTGTGGCACTGTATGTGGGGAAGGAGTCTGAGAGGGAACAACGCTGCTTATTCATCACTGGCCCCTTTTCCAGATACTTCTCCTGCATCCTGTATGGGACTAGCTCCTCTCTAGTTGTTGTCCTGGTTACATTTCCCAGAGTGGGTGAGTCTGTGGACATTCTGATACTGTGGGGGCCTCTAAACATACTCACTCTGCTGAGAGACTAGACGTTTCTTCCTCTGACCCAAATCTTACTGATTTTCACGGTCAGAAGTAATATGACTTTCTTTTCCTCCCTGGGCACTGGAGCCATGAGCCATGGAGTCTGGTCTGGTGCCAGGAGCACTAAATAGGCATCCCTACTTAGACTGCACTTTCCCCTGTTCAGCCAGTCACTGTCCTACCACAGCTGCCACACTGCCAACCTGCACTGGCAATTTGCTTGCCAAACGGCATCCTCTTTGTCCAAGCTCCACCCCTCCTACTTGTTTGGATGAGTATTTCTTCTTTATATCTTTTGTCTGTTGCACTTTGTGCAGCTTGATATTCTGGGATTTCTGGATGTCTATAGTTTTGAGGTAGATTTTCCCATTTTTGGTTGCGGAGGGAGGTGCAGGGTGTCTATCTACATCTTCATGTTGTATCTATTATCAAGACAACTTTTTTATTCACTGCTCACTAGTCATGTTGGTGTTGCCCAAAGTTTATTTCCAGATGGCTATGACTCTTTTTGATATTTTTCTCTATTTCTTTATCTCTTAACTTCTCTCTCTCTCTCTACTTTTTTTATACCAGAATTAATTTTCTTAAGTTATTTTATCCACTTGTATTTCGTTTTTATCTCATAGCAATCTTATATAAATATTTCTCTCCTAACTGGAGTACATTCTCTAAGAGTGTTTTCAGTGTGTGTGTGTGTTAGTTTCTAGTTTCTTTTGGCCTTTTATGTCTGAGATTATTTTTATAACATTTAAATCTTTGTTTTGCTGAATATAAATTCTTGGATTGAGTTTCATTAACATTTTGAAAATACCTGTCTTTTTGCCTCTTATAACTGTTGAAAAGAAGTTAAATATCTCTAGATTCTTATTTCTTCATGAATGGTCATCTCATTTTCTTTAACAGTTTTTTGGGTTTTGTCTTTGTCTTTGTGGTTTTTAAGTTTTTTTATAATGTGTTTAGGTATGGGTTTTAGATTATCTATCTTTTTAGGACTCCATTAGCCCATTTAGTCTGAGATCTTTCAATTTTCTTTAATTCCTAAAAATCCAAAACTTTCCTTTTTTTCTTGAAGACTTTTTATTATACAAATGATGACACCTGTATTTTTATCTTCCACAGCTTCTGATTCTGTTTTCCAACTCTTTATCCTTCCCAGTGCCTTCTCAGAGAATCCATTAACCTGATCATCCAGTTCACTCACCTCTGTGCCAATGGAAACCATTTTTATTATTTATGTCATTTATTAAATGCTTTATTTCAATAATTAAAAAGTTTATATATCCAATGTTTTATTTGATTCTTTTATATAATTACATTTTACTTTGTTACCTTTATTCTTCCGTTTTCTTTATTTATTATGCTTATTTTGTTCATTTAAAAGATTTTATGTATTATTTTCAGAGAGAGGGGAAGGGAGAGAGGCAGAGAGGGAGAGAAGTGTCAGTGTATGGTTGCCTTTCACCTGCCTCCAGCTACAGAGCTGGCTGGAGACCTGGCTTGCAACCTGATTATGTGCCCTGGCTGGGAATCGAACCAGCGACCTTTGGGTTTGCAAGCTGGTGCCTTATCCACTGTGCCACCAGCCAGGGCCTATTATGCTTATTTTAAATTATTGTTTCATTGTTTCTAACTTATCTTGTATCACTTGTACAGTTTGCTGCCTTTCTTTTATAGTGATGATGCTTCTCAGGTGCCTGGTAGTTTTTGCCTGTGAGTTTATGGCCCCCCTCCCCACCCCAGAGTATTAGCTATCT
Source organism: Noctilio leporinus (assembly GCA_004026585.1). NCBI lineage: Eukaryota > Metazoa > Chordata > Mammalia > Chiroptera > Noctilionidae > Noctilio > Noctilio leporinus. Next base: position 164,232 of record PVIW01003320.1, read on the forward strand.
TGACTTCTTTTGTTACTGGGGAAGAAACTAAGACCTAGACCTCAGTGTGAGCTGCTTCTGTTCTGTTGTGTTAAGAAAGGAGGAAGGCAGTAGGAGCCACATACCACCTGGGCTCACCATTCCCCCTTTAGAACCTCTCACCAGGGACCCTGCTTTTTGGGAGTAGGGAAGATTCTTGAGCACTACTAATTTTGATAGGAGGACTGTGTCTCCTGATTTGTAACTGGCAAGCTCCAAAAGTATGGAGCATGTGGGGAGGAGAGAAATTTCATGGCACCTGCTTTTTCTTGCTCTTCACCTCAGTCAGGCTCAGGTGCTTCCTTTGCATTTGATGTCCTCTGGAGTTAGCTGCTGTTTTCCTATCCAGTGGGGGCTAAGAGGAGCCACGGTGCCCACAGGGCAGTGGGCTGAAGCACAGAGCACCACTGAGAGACACTCTACCAACAGGGACACCTGCCTCTTTCTGCTCCGAGCTACTCATTCCTCTCCCCATTGGGTCATAATCACCCTCTGTCTCCTGAGGCTTCCTCATAGTCTTTCCTTTGGTTTTCCATATCAGTACTTTGCCATTTACTGCTGAAGTGTCCCCACCAGTGGCATAGAGGAGGAAACCCACAGGCCATTTTCAGCTCCACACTTCCACTGACTGTGCTCCCTTTTACTTCTGTGCTTTCTGCCCCGAAACCCTACCACCTGCAGGGAAATGTTCACATCTTACAGTTGCCCTGTCGGGCAGCAAAGCTGTATTACTGCATCTTCCTTTGCTCGGCTACATTAATTAATGCTTCTTTTTCTACCTTCCACTTTCAGTAATGTTTTAAACCTTCCAGGCTGCTATTGACACCTCTCCAGTTTGCATCATCCAGGTGTGTTTACAGTACTTCTCTTCGGCTTTACTGTCCTATTTGTAGGATTTCAGCAAGTCATGTTTAAACAGAAGGAGCCTAACAGAACATATTTAGAGAACTAAACAAACTGATTCTTTAAGTTCATCTGGAAGAAAAAGAAATATGGAAGAATAGGCAAGAAAATTTTGAAGAGAAAGGACTTGATATGTTACTACATACTATAAAGCTATAGAAAATAAAACATTACAGTAGTGGCACAAGAATAGAAAAATAGTTTATTATAGTAGAATATATATCTGAGGGGATGTATACAGTATGTATATTTAATTCATGAATAAGAATAAGCACTTCTGATTAATAGGAAAAGGATGAACTATTCAATATCTATTGCTGGGATAACTTCTGTTACAGGTCGAATTGTGTCTCCCTGGTACCTGTGAATGTGACTGTGTGGTTAACTTTATGTGTAAAGGTGGCAAGAACATGGTGCCTACTTTGGTGGTCAAACACTTGTCCAGATGTTGTGCAGAAGGTATTTTAGAGATGTGCTTAACATTTACAATAAATAAAATTTAAGAGAAGCAGATGTGGATGATTCTCAATTGGTTGAAAGCCTAAAGAGCAAAAAAACTGTTCTGTTTTTTTTTGGGGAGAAGAAATTCAGCTTAAGACTGTAACATAGAAATGCTGTGTCACTCTCCAGACTGCTGGCCTGCCCTATGGATTTTGGACTTGAGACTGCAACATCAACTTTTAGGTGAATTTCCAAACTTCTAGCCTCCTGCTATGCAGATTTTGGATTTGTCAGTCCCCACACTTTACAAATAAGGTTATATTCTGTAACCTGAAGTAACCTGTAAACCTTTAAGTAATCCCTTGAGCCAATTCCTTAAAGTAAGTCTCTACTACATAATAACATAGCATATGCTATGTAATATATATTACATACTACATAATAATACATAATATATAGTGTAAATACAAACATGTATTATATATATACACACACACATATGTGATTAATACAGTAATTTTATTTGGAAATAGGGTTTTTGTAGGTATAAACAAGTTAAGATGAGATCATTAAGGTGGGTCCTAATCCAACACGTATGCTTGGTATTCTTTTTTTTTTTTTTTTTTTTTAGAATTAAAAAGATCTTTTATTTTAATTTTTTATTATTTTTTAGAGAGAGGGGAAGGGTGAGATGCAGAGGGGGAGAGAGACATCGATGTATGGTTGACTTTCACTTGCCTCCAGCCACAGACCTGGCTGGAAACCTGGCTTGCAACCTGGCTGTGTGCCCTGGCTGGGAATCGAACCAGAGACCTTTGGGTTCACAGGCTGGCTCCTTATCCACTGTGCCACCAGCCAGGGCTGCTTGGTATTCTTATAAACTGAGGAAAACTGCCACATGAAGACAGATGCACAGGGAGACAACATGTGACAACAGAGACAGAGGTTGGAGTATAGCAGACACAAGCTTTTTAATTTGGCAGGGTCACTTTTTGCTTTTTAATCTGGCAAAGATAACATGGTTGAGAATGCTCAGTTTCACTGAAGGGCCACTCTCTACACTATTGGTAGGTTATAACTTGGTAAAGGCTTTAGGTACTTAATTTCACAGTGAGCATATTAATAAAAGATGCATGTATCTTCAGTCAAGCAATTTACATTCTCCCCTCCTGATCTCTCTCTCTCTCTCTCTCTCTCTCTCTCTCTCTCTCACACACACACACACTACATTTCTATATCATCAGGGCTTATGATTGCAAAAACAAAAATGGATATGCATTCAGGGTAACTTAAGAAGAAACTTAAGGGAAAAATATCTAGTAGTTTGTAAGCTAATAGAAAGGCTTGGTACTCAAGTTCAATAATCTGTCAGGAGCCAGTGGAAGCTGGGGGGCTAAAGACCCAGTGATGCTCATGTCTCAGGAGCAGTCTAATTGCATGAAGACACCGGCTCTGTCACCAGTGAGACTTGTGGCCACCACAACTCCACTCATCACTGCTGCTTCCACCAACAATCTCTGCCTTTGAGCCTTTGTCTTACTCTCCACTGAGTCACAAACCCAGTGAAGTGCAATTGACCAGCTGAGATCACATGTTCTTGCCGTAGCACCAGGGACAGAACTAGGGCATGTGTGGCTTCTTTTAAAGTGGAGAGAGGGTGGGGGGAGGCTGCCACCATTTAGATGTATACTTTGAATGGTAAGAGTATTTATGTAAAGAGTAGCCAAAGTCCACAAATACCTATAAATGGTGTCAGTCACAGTTCTCCAGAGAAACAGAATATATATTGACCTTTGAACACAGATGTTAGGGATACTGCCCACCCGCTGTAGTCAAAAATCTGTATACAACTCTTGACTCCTCAAAACCTAACTGCAGGTAATCCTGGTGTAACACAGCACTTCTATAACACAGTTTCACTCTGTCATGGTTTGAGAATTAGAGTAATCGCCTAACAATATGAAGAGTAGTAAGAGCTTTTAAGAGCAAAAAAATATCTCATTTGAAATTAGGGAAGTCAAGAAAGTGCTGAAGAAAGTTCAGAGGATGAATATATCTTGTCAAAAAGAAAATGCCCTCAGTTGATGGTACTTAGTAGTGATGATGAAGAAAACATTATTTAATACATCGTAGTATGTTATACTTTTGGTGCAAATTGCTTTAATAAAGATATTTCTCTTAATTATAAAAATATAATAGTATGTTTTTAAACATTTTAGAAACTAACCCCCTTTTTTTGTACTAGTTCTTTGTTTCATATAACATGGATTCAAATAACATGGCATTTTTAAGGAACCTAACAACCATGTTATATGGGGGTTACCTGTACTAATAGTCCACCATTGACCAGAAGCCTTACTTATAATATAAACAGTCAACTAACACACATTTTGTACATTATATGTATTATATATTATATTTCTTACAATAAAGTAAACTAGAGAAATGAAAATATTAAGAAAATTATAAGCCCTGGCTGGTGGCACAGTGGACAAGGCACTGACTGGCTTGCAAACCCCAAAGGTCGCTGGTTTGATTCCCAGCCAGGGCACAGTAACCAGGTTGCAAGCCAGGTCTCCAGCCAGCTCTGTAGCTGGAGGCAGGTGAAAGGCAACCATACATTGATGTTTCTCTCCCTCTCTCTCTTCCCCCCTCTCTCAAAAATAATAAATAAAATCTTTAAAAAATGAAAATAAAATTATAAGGTAGAGAAAATACATTTACAGAATTTATAGAAAAAGATCCATGTATAAGTGGACCTACATATTTCAAGCCTGTGTTGTTTAAGGCTCAACTAGACACATGCTATACACACAAACACACACATGAAGAGAGAGAGACTAATAGAGAGGGGGCAATTTATTACAAGGAACTGGCTCAAGTGATTGTGGAGGCTAAGAAGGCACACAATCTGTAGTCATGAAGCTAGAGACCCAAGAGACCCAGTGGTGTAAGTTCCAGTTCGAGTCCAAAGGCTTGAGAACCAGGAGATCGGATGGTGTCAGTTCCAGTCTGAGAGCTGGCAGACTAAGGACCCAAGGAGAGCCAGTTTCTCAGTATGAGTCTGAGTCAGGAAAAGACCAATGTCCCCATTCAAACAGTCAAGTAGGAGTACCCCTTACTTAGCCTTCTGTTCTATTTATGTCTTTAGTTGATTGCATGAGGGTCACCTACATAAGAGAGGGCAACCTACTTTACTCAGTCTACTGATTCATGTGTTCATCTCACCCAGAAACACCCTCATAGACCTACCCAAAATGTCTGGGTACTCCATAGTTGAATTGTGGACCCATTAAATTAATCACCACACCAACATTGCGGCTACATAAGATTTATATGCACTGTCTCCTTGTTATATTTTCATTAAACCCCTCTATGCCCAGAGAAGTTTGGGTACCATCATGTGACTATCCCATACATATATCAAAAGCACTGGTCTTTTCCATAAAGGAAAATAGCCCAGAGTCTTATCAGTTCCTACATCAGATCTTGGTCCAGAATCTCTGGGTCCTTGCATTCCATCTCTAATTTTCACTGTCCCATCTCTATATTCTATGCACTATAGAGGCATACCAGAGCCATCTTGTACTAGGACTTTTAGAATCTGGTTATTAAACAGTTATTCAAAATTAAATTACATACACTTACAACAAACTTAATTATGTTAAAAATAAAAGTAGTAAATACCCAAAACTATTTATTATACTATGATCTATGGTCTTGGGGTTATTTACCTCTGTATTGTACCTGTGCAGTAGAAATACTGTTAACATATTCTACTGAGCACCTCTTCTCAACTCTGTTAAATAATACTATATTAGAAGAACAAAATCAGACATAGTGTGAGTATTTATACAACAAAAATGAGCACACATTATAAACCAAAGTTTTTTTCTTTTTTGGGGTGATAAATGCAAGATGAAAGCCTATTTATAAAATTAAAGAGAGAACCAAGATGGCAGAGGAGCAAGTGGAGCTACACCAACCTCCTCCCAAGATCAAATTGGAATTACAAATTAATTGGGAAGAACTCATCTGGAATAGCCAACAGAATACCAACTGGAGAGAAGTCTTATTACCACGGACAGAACAGAAGAGGCCACTTCATCACAACGTGACTGGTAGTTGTGACTGGTAGGAAGTGTAGAGACACGAGAGGGCTGGCAGGGCTCACATGGGCAGCCACTGAAGGGACAGAGAAACATCTCAGCAGCTGAGGTTCTATCTGAGAAGGTTGGGTTCTAAACCCCCAACTGGGCTTCCCAGCTTACAGCAACACAGCTGAGAGTAAAATAGCATCCAGCTCTGAAAAGCAAAAAACTGCCAGGTTTAGCCAGTTTGACAGAGACCAAGTTCTTAAAGGGACCACACATGGATATACAGTGGCACCCGTCTACCCTGGGCTCCAGCAGAGAAATGGCAGAGTGAACTACAGAAGCTTGGGGAAAGCTTGGGTAAGTGGTTTTAGGGGGAGAACTGAGGGAGCAGCCTGTGAGTCCAGTACTGACCCAAGCCCCATACAGCCAACAGACAACTCTTCTTCAAAGGGGGGGAGCCTGAGGGGAAGCCACAGCCCCACCCATAGGACTTAATCTGCATCCCCCCAGCAGTGCCTAAACCTGACCTCAGATCACAGGTTGATTGGATTAACAGCTGAATTCATCTACCCCACCCATAGGTGCCTAAAATTGACCATTGATCACAAACTGACTGGATTAACTAAAGGAGGTGGATCTCTGGTAGTCTCCAATTGGCTGATTAGGCCTAGACTGGGACACAAGCTGCAGAGCCAGGAAGTAAAACAAAAGCACACCTCTACACCACAGAAGGTCACACCACTAAGACAGTAAGTCAAAGCAGACCAATCCAAGAAGCAGAAACAAACAAGAGTCACCTAAAATGGGGAGACAAAGAAAGAAACCCTCGGCAAATGGAAAGGAGGAATCCCCAGGAAGAGTGCAAAATGAAATAGAGGCAAGCACGCTATCAGACATGGAATTCAAAATAATGATGATAGAGAAGTTTGATGAGCTCAGCAAGTTCAAAGAAAACTAAAAACAACTCCAGGTAAACTACAAAGAACTCCAAGAAAGCAACAAGGAACTTACTGAGAACTACACCAGCATTAAAAGGACATAGAAACCATCAATAAGAGCCAGGAGGAAACGAAGAATACCATTTCTGAATTGAAGAACACAGTAGAAGGAATCAAAAGCAGGCTAGAGGAAGAAGGGAATCGGATCATCGAGCTGGAGGTCAATGTAGAAAAGGATTCCCAGGCAGTGCAATAAAATGAAAAAAGACTGAAAAAGAAAGAAGAGGCTTTAAGAGAGTTGCAAGACAACATGAAACATAGTAACATCCGTAGGTTGAAGAGGAGGAGCAAGAGATAGAAAACCTCTTTGAAAAAGTAAGAAAACTTCCCTAACTGGAGGAGAGAGAATGTCTTGCTAACTCAGGAAGCATAGAGGGAGAGTCCCAAGGAAGATGAACCCAAACAGGCTCACCCCCAAGGCACATCATCATGAAAATGGCAAATTTCAAAGACAAGGCTCTCCTAAAAGCAGCAAGAGAGAAACTGCTAATAACATACAAGGGGACACCCATAAGGTTATTAGCTGATTTCTCAACATAAACACAACAAGCCAGAAGGGAATGGCAAAAAATATTTCAAGCAATGAAAAACAAAGGCCTGCAACCAAGAATATTCTACCCAGCAAGGCTCTCATTCAAAATGGAAGGTGAAATAAGGAGTTTCCCAGACAAAAGAAGGATAAAAGAATACATCTCCACCAAACCAGCATTGCAAGAGAAGCTAAAGGGTTGCTTTAAGAAGATGAAGAAACAGAGAGACAGACAGAAACACAGGTACAAAGGCAAATGGATTTAATGTACCAATCAAAAGATAAAGGCAGAGAGGGGGGAAGATGGCAACAGAGTAGAGAGCAGTGCTGATGGTGTTCTCGAGTACCAGAGCAGCTAGAGGACAGGATAGGGAGCATGAGACATCTTCAGGTCCTGAAGAACTGGAGTGGTCAGCATCTGGACACAGGGGAGCACAGCCCAGTGGCAACAAGACCTATAGGATAACAGCCCACAGGTCCAGAATACAACCAGACAGCCCAAATAAAGGACACACCAAGAACAACAAGTAAAGAAAATCTGGGAGGGTGCACCATTGAACTCCACAAATCTACTATCACAGAAGGGTGCTCAACTAAGGCAAGGAAGCAAAGCAGGTTAACCCAAGGAAAAAGCAAAAAAAAAAAAAATAAAAATAAAAAGCAAGCAACAGCAGACACGCAAAATGGGGAAAAAAAGAATCAGTCCATCACCAAAAGGAAAGGAAGAATCCCCAGAAAGAACACAAAATGAAACAGAGGCAACTGAAACATCAGCTAAGGAATTCAGAAGAATGATACTAGAGAAGCTCAGTTAGCTCAGCCATATCAAAGAAAACTATAAACAACTCCAGGAGAACTACAAAGAACTCCAGGGAAATTAAAAAGAACTCCAGGAAAATTACAAAGAACTCCAGGGAAGTTACAAGGAACGTACTGAGAACTACAGCAGCATGAAAAAGGACATAGAAACTATCAATAAGTGCCAGGAGGAAATGAAGAATACAATTTATTCATTGTATTCTTCAGTAGAAGGAATCAACAGTAGGCTAGAGGAAGCAGAGGACCGGATCAGCAAGTTGGAGGATAATGTAGACAAATACTCCAAGACAGTACAAGAGAATAAAAAAGGGCTGAACAAGAATGAAGAGGGGTTAAGAGAGCTGCAGGACAACATAAAATGTAACAACATCTGTATCATAGGGATACCAGAAGGAGAAGGGAAACAAGGAATGAAAAACCTGTTCAAAAAACTCATGATAGAAAATTTCCCTAACATGATGAGTGAAAACATGAATCCAGTTCAGGAAGCACAGCGGGTCCCAATGAAGATCAATCCAAACAGACCAACACCAAGGCATATTATTATTAAAATGACTAATCTCAAAGACAAAGAGAGAATCCTAAAAGCATCAAGAGAGAAAAGACAAATAACATACAAAGGGGCTCCAATAAGGCTATCAAATGATTATTCAACAGAAACAATTCAAGCCAGAAGGGAATGGCAAAAAGTATTTCGAGTCATGGTAAACAAAAGCCTGCAACCAAGAATACTCTACCCAGCAAGGCTCTCATTCAAGATACAAGGAGAAATAAGGAGCTTCCCAGACAAAAGAAGACTGAAAGAATACATCTCTACCAAACCAGCATTGCAAGAAATACTAAAGGGTCTGCTGTAAAAATAAGTAAACAAATAAAATGAAGAAACAGAGAAAGCCAAAGAGGAATACAGACACAAAGGGAGAAAATGGCAATGAATAAGTATCAATCAATAATCACCTTAAATGTAAACGGATTAAATGCACCAATCAAAAGACATAGGGTAGCCGAATGGATAAGACAACATGACCCACATATATGCTGTCTTCAAGAGACCCACCTCAGAACAAAAGATCGACACAGATTGAGAGTGAAGGGATGGAAAACTATATATCAAGCAAATGGACATGAAAAAAAAGCTGGAGTAGCAATACTGATTTCAGACAAAATAG